>VUYV01000317.1:724663-771199 GCA_008711295.1 Anarhynchus alexandrinus
GGCTGCATCAAAAGAAGTGTGGCCAGCAGGGCGAGGGAGGTGATTCTGCCCCTCTACTCCACTCTCGTGAGACCCCACCTGGAGTACTGCGTCCAGCTCTGGAGTCCCCAACAGAAGAAGGACATGGACCTGTTGGAGCGTGTCCAGAGGAGGGCCACGAAGATGAGCAGAGGGCTGGAGCACCTCTCCTATGAAGACAAGATGAGAGAGTTGGGGCTGTTCAGCCTGCAGAAGAGAAGGCTCTGGGGAGATCTTATTGTGGCGTTCCAGTACCTAAAGGGGCCTACAGGAGAGCTGGGGAAGGACTTTTTACAAGGATAAGTAGTGATAGGATGGGGTGGAATAGCTTAAAACTGGAAGAGGGCAGGTTTAGATTAAACATTAGGAAGAAGTTTTTCACTCTGAGGGTGGTGAGGCACTGGCACAGGTTGCCCAGAGAGGTTGTTGAGGCCCCATCCCTGGAGGTGTTCAAGGCCAGGCTGGACGTGACCTTGGGCAACCTGGTCTGGTGGGAAGTGTCCCTGCCTATGGCAGGGGGGTTGGAACTCGATGATCTTCAAAGTCCTTTCCAACCTAAACCATTCTATGATTCTATGATTCTATGATGTAACAGTGATATCATGGGTTATGGTTCTCTCCTGCCTTCCCAGCTGCATAGAGTACTTGGGAATGCAAGGGAAGAACAAGGTTTGGAGGATGAAGGATGAATAAATTCCTGATTGCCTGAGTGTGCCCAGATCGCTGGATCATCTTTCCCCTGAGTCTGCACATCAGAAATGTTTACTGAGCTTTCTACCTGTGATCTATGGCTGGACACAAGTGCTGCAATCTCTCTCTTTCTCTCAGAGATTGAATGTGGCTCCTTTATAAACTCCCAGTTTGTTTCTCTGTGCCTGTGCTTGCTCTGATAAATGTTCTCCTTTGCTGAGGAACCTAAAATGCTCAGCCCATTCTGTTTCCATCCCCTCTGAAGCTTTACACATTGTTTGCAAACAGAATTTCCCCTGCCGCTGCCGAAGTGGTGTCTTTTTCCCAAAGCATCAGAGAAGGCAATGTGCAGGGAGAGGTGAAGTGACACAGCTAACCACCTTGCCTAGCTCTGTCTGTTCCCTATGGATATGGGAAGTGACACATTTCCACTAGGTAATTACATGTTGTCATTTCACTGTACGGCATGCAATGCTCTGAACTCCCTTCTTCAGAGAGAACTAAGCTGAGGTGATAGCTGTGAAGGCAGATTATTCCCCTGTAACCTGGGGGTAGCCTTCAGAAGTGTTACTCGAGCAATCCATGGAGTTTTCTTCACGGTCCCTCAGAAGATGCAGTTTAGGAAAGCAGAGCTAGGAGCAAAACCCTGGTGTATTTAAAATTAAACCTGATCCAACAGTTGGACCCTAAGCCCCATATTTCATGGGACGCGATACAAACCCAGATGTTGGCTATGACTCCCAAGTGGTCCAGGCTGTGCCTGGGTTGAACCTTGGCTCCAGATGTTCATCCTCCCATCCAAGCCTGAGGTTTGTTATGAGATCCCCACACCCCTCTCCAAATTCCCCAGTGAGAGGAAACAAAGAGTGGAGGTGAATGGCTGTTCTTTACAGGAGGAGCAGGAGATGAATTGCAGGAAAGCTGAAGCATTTGCGATGGCACTTGCAGTTTTCACACACGCTCCTCTGAATCCCACACAGCTGTTCTGGGTGGCAATGTCCATGTCCCTTGTCATTTGCTATTCGGGAACATTTCCACAAAAGGATGCTTGGTCACACTAGCATTCAAGGAATACACATTTTTCCAGCAAACATCCACATATGCTTAAGAACAAGGGTAGCAGCGTGAAAAAAATTATAATTCCCTGTTTCTCCTTTGCTTCCCATCTTTCATCTTCCCTCTCTGAACTTTTAGCCACCCATTTGGTAGCAAAAGCACTTGCCACCTCCAGCCCCAAGGTGGGGAACAGCAAGGAACCATTTGGAAACAGCCCATTGGTTTGAAGCTGCTTACCCAAAGTTGCTGGAGAATAGTTATGAATAACAATAAGCATTCATTGAGATCAGAATCCGTTCAGGGACAGATGAAAAGAACTACATTCATCCCTCTGTAATGAATAATTCAGCCCTCCTGAACTTGGAAAATAAGCTGTTCAGTGTGCTTTATGGAAGAGGAAGAGGATGGAGATCAGAGGGACTGAGGAGTTTGTAGATGCCACTAGGATGGTTTAGGCAGCCAAGTTAAGGCAATTGGGAGATGGTTTGGAGGGGTGTTAAATGCAAGACCTTAATGTTCTGAGGTGCAGTTGGCCCATTCCAGCATGAACAAGTGTGATAAAGTAAAAAAAGCCTCAGTTGAAGTAATCTGAACTGGCTTGCACATGACGAATCAGAGGGAAAAGGCGTTAGAGCTGGAGTTATTGCACTGCAATCAGTCCAAGATTGTGTCAGAGAAGACAAGGGATATTTTTTTCTGGCTTTTAAGTTAAGGGGAAAGCACAGATCTACAGAAGACACGTAAGACAGGTTTCTGAAGACAGAAAACAGAACGTTTTCAGTAGCTTTCTTGCTCACATCTTTCAGCACAGACTTTCAGCTGTCCCTTTTTTCATTAAACGGGTGAGCATTATTTCCAGTGGTGACAGCTTCAGATTCCCTAATTTTCTTTTGGACGTGGAATTCCCTTCTCTGCCCATGCTCGATGCTGTTTCACAACGCCAGACTCATCACCTCAATTCTCCTGAGCTTTGACAGATGGAATTAGGATATAGCAGCACTGCAGCAAGACTGCAGATGGTGGGTTTCAAACCACTGACTTCAGCACCAAAATGCTTGTAATCGCCATTTTAAACGGAGATGGTTTCCCTGGGGAAAGTGCCAGGCTCTCCTAGGTGTTGCAACGAGCTGCTAGAGGGAGACACGCTAACAGCCTAGCACAATGCTTATAAAGGGCATTAGGAACAATTTGCCCTTTCTGTTGGAGTAAAGCCACGATGGGGGAGAGAAAATGGCATGAGGTTTCTTCGCCTGCAAATTTCACCAAACCACACCCAAACTGTTGGCTCTTTCCCGAGGCAGAAGTATCCTTAAATGTGTTTTTTGCAGAAAATAGAGCTGTCATAAATTTCCTCCCTTAAAGCCAGGTAGGAATAGTAGCAATAATAACACTAATAGCAAAATAGAAGTAGCAATTGCGGCAGCAATAATAATGCAATAGGTTGGCCTCAAACTAGAGTCTTTGTTCAGGGAACAGATCCAGATTGCAGGGGGAAGGGATGGGACCTTTTTTTTAAGCTGGATTCATTATTGATCAAACTCTCTGTGGCTGCATGAACGTTTATCCTGACAGAAGCAAGGGGCCAGGGCATTAATGGGAGCATTCTGGCAAGAAGGTGAGAACTGCCTCCTTGAGCACCAGTGCATTATAAACTGAATTGAAACCCAACGTAGTAATGCTTTATTTAAAAAGACATAAAGATATGCAAATTAAATATAATAATGGAACATGGACAATAAGGAAAGTCCCCCAAAGTTTCCCAAAAAAAGACAGCACAAGCCTTTACAACCAGCCAATGTGTTCATGACTCAGAAAATGTATTTTGAGAAACTTTTTTTTTTTTATTCTGTGATTCTGTCATAAGTCTCACACACAGTCAAGGGGAGTGGTGAGGAGCTCGCTTCGCTTGTGGCTGCGGGGAGCTTCCAGCTGCCTGTAGGACCATGGTGGGGTACAGGCTGGAGCTGTGCGTGTTTTCTTACCCTCAAGGCAATGTCCTTGTAGAAAGCTGCTGCCTGCTGTGACATGGACATGACATTACCAGGGCTGGTGCATTCCTGTGACACAGCTATTCTCTTCTACCTTTCAAGCAAGAAGAAGCAATTAAATAAAAATAAAATTAATAATAAACAACAACTGATAATGCAGGGGAGGGAAATTAAGTAGCTGTAGCAGCAATTTAAAGAACAGAAGCTCAGCAAAGGTCAAAAGAGAATTAAAAGCAGCAGGTTCTACCCACCCCCCAATTTTAAAGATTTGTGATGCCGCTTGCTGCTGAGATTTGTGGGTTTCAAGGCTAAATTCCGGAAGAAAAATGCTTGCCAAGTTGACCCAAAGTAATATTTCACATCTTCGGAATTAAAGATATGTCCAGTGCCAAACCCTGCATCCACAAGCAGCTGGCAGTGGTGAGGACATTTCAGCATGAACTGCAGGACTCACATCTGTCTTTCCCTGAAATAGCACAGGTTGCCCAGAGAGGCTGTGGAGCGTCCATCCTTGGAGATACTCAAAAGATGTCTGCACAATTGACTCTGGGTGGCCCTGTAAGAGCAAAGGGATTGGACCAGATGACCTCCAGAGGTCCCTTCCAACCTCAGCCAGACTGTGATTTGGTAAAGCTGGGTGGGAAACCATTTTATATCCTGCAAGAATTCAAAAGCAGTTCTGTTTTATGTGGGGATGAATTCAAACTCTTTAAGTTTTGTTCCTAAAATGCACATGAGAGAAAGAGAAAAACTTTCTCTCTTCCCTCCAATGGTGTTCAGGTGTTCATCAGGCATTTGCAATGCCAAATGTCATGTCCCCGCTGTGCCAGATACAGAACATGGAGATTTTCCCATCCTAGGCATGGCCTGGGGATCGATGTCTCCAGCTGGAGCCATTCACTGTTGTAGGAATTAGCAAAGGTATCTGCTGGTTCATGACCTCAATCTCCATCATCACAGATGAGTGGATGTATGAGACTGTTGGCTTTCCTGGATCACGGGAAACACGCCGTCTCTGTGAGCAGACACTCCCTGTTGGTGCAACAGTAGGTCCTTCCTCGCAAAGGGAGCTTAGATAAACTGGCTGCTTTTAAAGCAAAATCATTTCCCTGAAATGTCCTTGTGCAGCTCCTGTGCTCTGTGGAGGCTGCGGCAGAGAAGGACAAGGTGTCCAGAGAAGAAAGGAGAAGGCTTTTAGCCTGGGTGGGAAGAGCATCACCAGACTCTGGGAAAGGCAGTGCTTCCCTGGGCAACAAACTGAGCAAAACACGCAGAGAATAGACTTACAGAGAAGTAAACCGCTGCCCCAGGGGGTTTGGGGCAGGCACCCTGATGGTTCCTGATGCATCCTGATGACGCCACCCTGCCACCCTTCACTGCTCCCTCTGCTCCTTCCCACACCTCCAAACCCACAGCTGGCTCTGTGTCTCCTGCTATCACTGCTGATATCAGACCGGAGAGATGGTTTTATGAATAAAATCTACATGGGCACCCCTCGTTGGGGCACAAGATGCCCGCCACTGATGGCGGGTGCTGCATTGGCAGCAAATAACTTGGGCACAGCAAATAACAACCTTCAGACATAAGAACCCTCTTGACTTCTCCTGAAGGCTGAGGAGGTCTGACTTGCTGCGGCAGCTTCAAACAGTGTAAAACTCAAGCGTCCAGAGCAGATGCTGTGCGAAGATACCGAAGTTATTGAGGCCACAAGACAGAGCAATAAATCACAGTGCGTTACGGGGATGATTTTGTTATCTTTATGACGTAAAATCCCTCCCCCGCCATCCCCCCTCCTGTCCACATGACTTGCGGCAGAAGCAGCCCACTGCCTTCTTGCAAATGAAATCATCGGGGACAGCAGCGATTCAGATCTCAAGGCAGATGGAGGGGAGAATCGGGTATCTAGAGCATACGCCCGGTTGGCTTTTGCAGGCACAAGGTGTCGCAGTGCGCCCTTTCCTCCCTCTTCTGGGATTCAGCACACGCAAAACAAACAAACAAAAAGCTTTGGGTCAGATTCACTTAGCCCTTTTCCCTGCCAAGAGCTTTCCCTCATGGGTCTGAGATGGATGTGAGCAAGGCTTGGAAGAGCTAGGCGCTCCCCAAAACAGCTTCTGTCCTACAAACCGCTTCCTAGAGCACTTTGAAGAGTCGGTACCTGCTCCAACATCCATTAAGACCCACAGAAATCTTCCCATCATTTCCAGTGAGTTTTAGAACAGGGTTGAAAATAGATAATCACCGGGGAAGAAGTTTATGGGGGGAAGGCAAGTCACCCTGGAGGGTGGTTTGCCAGAGCAGATGGTACAGGCGGGACCACAGGCGAGTTGGAGAGGGAAAGGGCAAACACGGGAATTGCATTCGTTACAGCTGACTGAAATTTGGGCAATAAAACTAAATATTCTTGAAATGTGAAGTACGCTTTTATTTTTTTTTCCACACTCCGTGGTGAAACTGCCTTATGTTTGCAAATGTTCTTCAGAGGGAAGAGGCCATTTTCAGCAGGGTAGGAGGGTTTCAGCAGCAACACAGCAAAATTTGAATGGGAATAAAGGCAAGAACAGGACCACCAGCAGACTTCTTCTACTTACTTAGACATTTGCAGCAGGAACAGGTGAAAATATGAACAGTTTTCCCACGCAAAATCATTCCTTTTCACACTATTTCAATATTGCCCCTAGCAAGCAGGACAGCACAGTTGAGCACGATGTGCGGTGGTTAACCTCTCCAGCTGCCACAACCACCGTTCTCCACTTCTCCTTCTTCCAACAACAGCCACAGCTCAGCAGGGAGATATCTTCCAGCTCCTTCAGGCCCCAGCTGTAGGCACAGATGGGACAAAACAATGCAAGATGCTAAATCTGCCTCCACAGCCCACGTGAGAGCGCTGTGCTCGAGGCTGTGAGTACCCTCAAGCCTTCATCACCAGATCCCTCCCTGCCTGCCGGAGCATCCCAGGGTAGGAACCGGAGATGTCAGGAGGTGAAGTGGTTTGCCAAAGCAGCCTGGCAAACCAGTGGCAACTCTGGGAATGAATTCTAGTTTCATCTCTTGGCTTTTGAGACGCGACAGCCCCTTGAATGTGCGGTGCCCTGTAATCTCACCAACAGATTTGTCTCCCAAAATAGAGGCACAACATCTAGACCTTCACAGGCAAAACTGCCTCAAAAAGGCAGAGGTTTAGCTCTCAGCCAAACCAGAGATTTGCAGAACAAGCAGCAACAGGAAGGCAAAAAAAGCCCAACTGTTGCAACCTTCCTTTGTGGGGAGCAATAAATTTCTGTAGTGAATGGGCTGAGGAGCAGATATTGGGGCGGGGACGGGGCTGTCGGAAGGAAGCTATTTCCTTGGCAAATCCCAAGCAGAAGGTTTCAAGCTTGCTTCAGAGCAAGAGCTCTGGTGAAATGGACTTTTTACAGCTACCAAAGCATTCTTACTGTGCCCCTAATTTAGTTCCCAAAATTAAAAAAAAAAAAATAAATATGTAGGCGCCCTTGGGGAGTGTGTGTTTTGTGTGTGTGTTTAATCATAGAATCATAGAATCATAGAATGGTTTAGGTTGGAAAGGACTTTGAAGATCATCGAGCTCCAACCCCCCCTGCCATAGGCAGGGACACCTCCCACTAGACCAGATTGCCCAAGGCCACGTCCAGCCTGGCCTTGAACACCTCCAAGGATGGGGCCTCAACAACCTCTCTGGGCAACCTGTGCCAGTGCCTCACCACCCTCAAAGTNATGCAAGTGGCCATTTTTAAAATTGAGCCAGGGAGCCACAGAGCAAATCTGATCTTCACCTCCTTTACCATTAGTCAGAAGGGAAAGGATGGGACAGGATGAGATAGGTTAGGATAGGACAGGACAGGACAGGATCATAGAATCATAGAATCATAGAATGGTTTGGGTTGGAAGGGACCTTGAATATCATCGAGTTCCAACCCCCCTGCCATGGGCAGGGACACCCCCCACCAGCCAAAGTTGCTCAATGCCCCATCCAGCCTGGCCTTGAACACCTCCAGGGATGGAACTTCCACAACTTCTCTGGGCAACCTGGGCCAGTGTCTCACCACCCTCAAAGTGAAAAATTTCTTCCTAATATCTAATCTAAATCTACCTTCTTCCAGTTTGAAGTCATTCCCTCCTGTCCTATCGCTACATGCCCTTGTAAAAAGTCCTTCCCCAGCTCTCCTGTATGCCCCCCTTTAGGTCCTGGAAAGCTGCAATAAGGTCTCCCCGGAGCCTTCTCTTCTGCAGGCTGAACAACCCCAACTCTCTCAGCCTGTCAGCCTGTCAAGGATAGGACAGGTATAGAATAGGATAGGATAGCATAAGATAGGATAAGATGGCAAGGTAAGGCAAGGCAAGAGGATTGAAGAAGGAGTGAGCTTCTTGGCATGAGATGTCTTCAAAGAATATTCATTCTGTCCCCAGTCTCAGCACCTCCTTCAGGAGCTTTTCTCCTAACTCTTTGGCCTCATACTTTCCTTCTTTCTGTCCCCCACTGGCAGGGATGGTTTTTGGCTTGGGGACATGCTAAGCAGGGCAGTGTGGATCATTTGGAAGAGGGCTGAGAGGGAGACAGGACTCCTTGGCAGGGGTAACAGAAGATCACCACTTGACCTCCTTCCCTTGGGGCGTTTTGTCCAAACCAGAACTGGAAGGGACTCAGCTGCCTTTGGTCCAAATACGATGGTTGTGCGGTAGTCACATCTCCAGGCTGTTGTACAGCACTGCACAGCATTTTATTGGTATTATTTGTTATATTCACAAACATTGGAGTCCACGTGTCCTACAGATGCAGAGCAAATACATATAAGCTAGACCTTACAAGCTAGCAGGATGGTTTAAAAACATCCTTTTTCTGAACGTGGGAGGAGCAGACACACAGGGTCTGTCTGCACTAGCAAATAAATCTGATTTTGGCCTCCCTGCTGGCCCTGAGGCAAGCGGCACCACTCGGCTGTGGTGGTTTCAGCCATGGTACAGAATCACAGAGTCACAGAATCTCCTAGATTGGAAAAGACCTGTAAGATCATCTAGTCCAATCATTAACCTAACACTGACCAGCCCACCACTAAACTATGTCCCTCATCACTATATCTACACGACCCTTAAATACCTCCAGGGATGGGGAGTCCACCACTGCCCTGGGTAACGCGACCTATACTTCAATACCTTTTGGGCATAGTCCCCAGTCTGGGCTAGTCCCTGAGCAACGAACAAGAGCTGCTGGGGGAGCACTGGCTGGAGTGGACCAAAGCAGTTTCATGGTCCATGCCAACAGTTCAACAGCATGGACCATTGCCGGGCAGTGCTTGGCCTCATGCGTATGTCCTGTGTATGAGCAGCATCCTGCTTGCTGATAGCTCGGAAGGAAGACCCTGGGATGCTTCATTAAGACAATTTGTCTCGGCAGAGCCATGTAGGTGTGTTACATGGGCATCGTAAAGCATTCTCCAGAGGGGCTTGTGTAGGGGGGCTGGAGAAATCATAATCTTTGAATGAGCCCTAGAATAAAGAGGACTATAATGACTGTAGGACTGCCCACATCTACAGCTGCAAGCTAGTCCCACAGCAGCAGGAATCCCTGAGCAGGAATCCCCTGTTGCCCCTGTCACCAGTACCGTGTGATGCTGTGTGTGGGTGCTGAGGGTGGCAGCATACTGTCCAGCCACTAGCTCTGGAACAGAGCATGGTCCTACCAGCCCAAAATCCCTGTCAAGTGAAGCTTCACCCACTCAGATGGGCTGCAGCCACCTTCAGCAGTGAAATCAAGCTGTTTGTAAGTGAAATGCAAAGGACCACTGAAGGCTGTGTGGGTCCTGGCTGGGTGATGTTCAGCACCATTGTCAGGGCAGGAAAGTTGGCAAGAGAAACCAGCATCTTTACACAGGACAAGGTGGAGCCAGGAGTTACTCTTGAAGGCAGTAGGGTTTCTCTTCTAGAGGTGTGACCTTTGAGGTATGTCCAAGACTGGCATTTAAGGTAGAAGAAGCCCATCATTAAAAACTCTAGTGCAAGAATTGTTATGCATAAAAGGAGGAGGATGAATAAAGGACACAAAGGACAACTGAAAGAAGAATGGTGGCTTCAGACACTTATTCCAGGGGTGATGCAAGGAAGGTATTAATGTCATCGTAATATTGACACTGGGTTGAAAATCTGAAAACCAACATAGGACATTTTATGGTCTGTTAAATCACACGATGAAAAGCATTTTGCACAGAAATAATTTTATATGAATGATCATTGTTCTCCAAGAAAACAGACCAATACCAAATGGAATTAATACAACAGAATGGAAAATTACTATTAATAATAATAATAATAAATCCTGCAGTTAGACTTTCACAGCCTAATTATTCAGAGTGTTAGTCACTAATGGCCTGAGACATCCCCATCACAGATAATGCAAGTAGTCAGTAGAAATGTGATTGGAGATAAGTGGCCTGAATTACTCGCAAGTAGGAATAATGATAAATAAGAAATATATTTTACAGTTCTTTCATACCCCCAATCTGTGACTCTCAAAGAACTTAATGAATCCGTATAACCCTTTTGTGGTGGTAGAAGGTTTGATAACCCGAAAACACTGCACTTGTGAATGAATTAGGTAGAATGTCCGAAGGTCCTGCAGTTTCTGTCTATTAAGCACCTTGCCTTCCATAATCTCTAGATAAAAATGTCACTATTCTCTGACCTTGCACTTGAAACTCCTTGAAGGATCTGACAAATCTTCAGGTTCAAGCAGGTTTTCAGTGCAACCGTTCAAACATTTTCCTTTTGTTGACCATAATTCAGCAAACTGACCCTGGTTTCCATCCTTCCCATTCCTACACACATATAGACATCTCTTGGTCTGTCAGTGAGCCTTTCTTTACCAGTTGTCATCGAGGAGACCATCTCCCTGCTAGTTTGCGTTGCTGTTTCCACTCTAATTATGCAGTGCCTCTCAGAGTCCTGTGTGGTTCTTACAAAGGAGCATTACATCACTCATTTTAGTCTACAGTGTTTAAGTTAAAAGAGCTTTAGATCTCCAGAAGTTAGCCCAAGTTCTTACTAGCATCAACTGAGAGAGTTAAGTTTCTCCAGAGAATGACTAACAATATTTAAGACACTTAACAGTGTGGGCACACCCTTCACTATCACCTACATTATTCTCTTCTTTTTTTACTGACAACAAGCAACAGGGAGAAAGAGGAGGCCCTTGCTCCATGCAGCCAGCCACTTCTCCAGGAGTGCTACTGCTGGTGCTGTTCAGAGCATGGCTTGAGGACACTCTCTGTTGTATATTCACGGTAACTGAATTCCCTACACATGGATAGAGCGGTAGCATATGGCACAGTAGTTCAACACACAGTGTTGAATCTATTGCCCTCTAATTCAGGAGCTCTTCTTAGACTGGAACACAACTGCTCTTTCAGCACTAACCTTTCCAGGGTACTGGTGTAGAAACCCCACTAGAAGACACAAGTACATGTGGTCTGTGGGGTGCTTCAGGGTTTTGTTCTCTTATTGTTAATTGTGCCTTGGTACTAAATCACATATGTTGGAGTCCATCAAAGTGATTATCCCTTGTCCCTGTGCAAAGGGATGCTGACAGCCCAGTGGAGCACAGCTCTTGTGCTGGGCATCCCCATGTGAAATGTGCCCTAAAGACTCCCTAAACTTATGTGAGTCTGTGAAGCTGTTTAGTATATGACCACTCAGATTGGTAGGGGGTCGTCTTCTGCTTTACTCAGAAAAGGCATGAATGAGAAGCTTGTCACCGTCCTGGAGGGTCCAGGTTCAGATCCCTAGACCAAACTCAAGCCCAGACACTTCTTCTATACTTCCCTTTTTGGAAGCTGGACAACTATTGTCTTTACTATTTCATGTTTTGCAATATGTATTCTTCTCTTATTGTGGAAAGTCTCAGAAACAGCTGATCAATCAAAATGTTGATTGATTTGAGTTATTAATTTACTCGATAACCCAGGTATTTGCCATGGGAAGGTAAAAAATGATCTCTGACCTACAGTAATAATCTAATAGTGTTTGTGTTCCAACTTTAGAGAAAGAGAGGCTGGGGAAAAGAGATGAGAAACTCATAAATATATTCATGCCTTCAATACACTCCAAATGATTAAACACCCCCAGGTTTGTAAAAAGAGAGTGCAAAGGAATTCTTGGAGTTCCTGGTAAGCAAATCATTCATTAATAAAGAACACTTCATTGTGGATAGAAACACCTTCTGTTTGATTCTTTACAACACAGAAGCATCATCAACTGCCTGGCATGGAACTTTGGAAAGGTCAAGATTAGCATTAATCATATTTTGGAATGCTGATAAAAGGTATTTTTGCTGCTAGCCAAAAAAAAAAAAAAAAAAAAAAAAAAAAAATCAAGACTTCATTTTACATATTCCCAGCACATTATTCAAAGCGAGAGAAAAACAATTTCCAACTGATTTAGAAACTGAAAACTTGATTCTCTGCTGATTGGCAACCAGTTATTACTGCTCTTTATTATTTGTATGCCGGTAGCCTGAGGATGCACCGACGTGATAAACACTGTGTGCACATACTTGAATGGAAAGTTTCTTGCCTAAATAGTCAAAGCAAATGCTGGGAGGAGAGAGAAGGAGCTGAGGGGTGGAGTGATTTTCTCAAGGTTACTTCACAGGTCGGCAGCAGATGTGACAACACAGTCCCAATCTGTACAATACATATCCAATGGTCACGTTCTTGGATTGTAGGTGAAGGTGTTGACCTCTGCCTCTGGAGCACACCCCCTCATTTGATACTATATTATATTATTTGTATATTCATTTCTATACTATATCATCCTGCTTTGTCCCTGACCAGGAGACCACACGGGGTCAGCAGTAGAAGCAGCTAGAACTTTGTCATAGCCACCCATACGTGAGGCAGATGTTAATGAAGACAGCACCATTTTCAGACCTCAACAGCCTTCTACAGAGCTCGAGTTCCAGCTTTCTCTGCACTGTTTACCAGAGAGCTTGTCTTGCTCAGGACAGTTTCCTGGTCCAGACCGAGTCACAGTGGCTCCACAGTGCACTGTGATAGTGAAGTTTGAACTTGGAACTTCATTCACGGGGTGATCAGATGAGTGTTTACCTGTGAGAAGAAGAGAAAGAGGGAACAGAGTATCAGGAAAGACAGATTGAGCACAGGGAAAGATTAAGACATGGCTGACAGTTGTCCCAGGTGTTCCACTGTCCACATAGCCATTCCAGCACAGCAACTATCACATCTAGGGGTGCCTTGGAGGTCAGAAGCAAACCTTCAGCCACAGCACCTGATCATCACCTGCGTATGTCATCATTGAATCTCTGCCTTTCCTCATCGCTGCCTGGTTGGAATGGCTGTTGTATCCATACCAAAAATCATTCCTGGGTGACCAAAGCATATTTTTAGCTATGGCACCATTAGCAATGATGACAGTACAGTAGGTTTGCAGCAAGAGTCCCAGCTTCTGCCTCGCTGATAAATAAGGCAGCATAGAAAAGCTCCACATGGCAAGAGATCTCATTGAGATGAGGCTAAAAGAAAGCTGTCTGGATTGTACTTCAGTGACTAATGGAAGGTCATACATTCACCAGAGCTCTTCTTATCCCCCTGTCCAGTCTCCCAAGTCATGGCTCTTCCACTGTGTCCTCCAGAAAGGCTATTCTGCAACAGCAACAACAGCTGTGCAAAGGCATGGAAACAGTTGTTCCTCACCTGTAAAGGAAGATTGGTGCAAAAGCAACTGCTGTCACTGGAAAGTGGTGTTTCCTCCTGTCTCGCCTGACTGAAGCTGGAAAATCCTCAGGAGGGGACAATGACGTGGTGCTGAATTGTTCCACGTCTGGGTTTCTGACAAAAGGGGAGAAGAGGGATCTGGGGAGACTTAGAAAAGGAACTTAGCTGTAAAGCCCACCGCCCATCAGCATCTTGGCATTATACAAGGCCACTTTCTCCAGATACTCTGTCCATGAAGGCGAACTGCAGAAATAAAGCCGGTGGGTAGACAGAGAGACACATTGGTGGACTCCTAACACAGACATCGTTCTTTCTGTGCACCAGGACTCTGGAGCAGAGAAGACCTCTACAAGCCCCCCTGTTATCACTGTATAACGCTGAACTAAAGAGAAGTAAGGTGCGAGATAAAATTAGCACTCTCCCCTTCCACCTTTAGCCCCAGCAAGCTGTGTGTGTCTCCTGCCTCCGCTCCAAAAACCCGGCCGCTCCGCACAGCCCGCGCAGCCGGGTGTCGGGGAGAGCTTTCACCTTGTGACTGCGGGGAGCCGCGGGGCATGTTCCCCCCCTCACATGATGGAGACAGCCAGGCAGTATGTTTTCCTCTTATTTTAATGCTAACTTACCCGGGGAGCGTGATAACCAGATGTTTTAATTCTGGATAAATTACTTCTTCCTGCAAGAACTGCTGTAAAAAAAAAAAAAAAGAAAAAAAAAAAAAAAGCCTGGAGGGGGAAAAACATAGCACAGCTTGTTCGGTGCTCCTTCAAGGAAAGAGGGCATTCTGGGTAATGACTTTCAGAGGAGGAGTGCAGGCATGGGGGGGATGAGGGGGAGACCCTAAAAAAAACTGTCTGCTCTGATGAACAGAAGGAGAATCGGAGAGAGCAGCAACCAAGATGCCAAAGAGATGATAATATATACAACGGCTGTGTAAGAGGCGAGGGCTGTGGCTCATGTAGCGTCAAGGTAAATACAGAAGTTGCTCTGTGTGTGCGTGCGTTGCCTGTGGGGATCTTTTGCAAAGGAAATTAGACAGCTCTGTGGCTGAAATCACGACCGTGGTGGGAGGGTGTCCAGATCTGATGTACTGACAGGTCGTTTGGGCGGATGCAGAGCTCGCTCAGTTTTGCTCCCCATTTCCATTTTTCAGAAGGGAGAGTGTTACCTGGGTCATCACGATCAGATCTGGCCGGGCAGTGAGACCATCCTGGCTCCTGAAACAGCCTATGTATGTGAAAATCTCCGAGTGGCTCTGGTTGCCGCTCCATGAATATGTTAATAACACCCCGCTGTGCCTGACCTACACAGGATGAGGGTTTTGCTATTGGTCCCAAGAAGACTACTGAGCCATTTCATTTGGAGCCGCGGGAGCTAATGCTCTTGCTCCTGAAAGTCTGGTGTGCACTTCCCAGCAAAGTAAGTAAGTTGGTAATGCTTGCAAAATGAAAAATATCCCTAGGACTCAAACTGTGGGAGGCATCAGCCCTCAGGCAAAGCCCTAACTTTGGCATGTGACTGAAGTGCCTGAATTAGCAACACTGATGCCCTGTTACTCTTGATGTTCAATGAAGGCAGGGGGGACTTTAAGAGATGGGTTGAAACATCTTCTCATAGCGTTTTCCTTTCTTCAATGTCACCGTAGACATCCCAGGACAGGGTTTCTGTTAATGTCACTCTGAAAAACTGGGCCTTAGAGCAGTTCAGAAAATGTTTTGTGACCTCCATCCCGGATCCCCGGGAAACAAGGCTGTTAGGCTGTCCATACCGGCATCACTCGCTGGAAAGAATGTAATTTGCCGCAGAGCAGTAATGGGAAACAGATGAGCTATATAACCCAATAGGCCATTTATGCTACTTTTCTGCAAATGCAGGCTCGAACATACGGTTGTATTTATGTTTTGGGTGTGCAGAATGAGGAAAAAAAAAAAACAAACAAAACCTAAACCCCTGTTCTTTATCATTTGATTGGCTGGGACACTTGGAGTATAAACATTGCACTGCGGAGACAAGAGGGCAAAATTTCTTAATGTCCTGCAGTGTCTAGACCAAAAGCAATAAATGCTCATGCTGTCCTGTGCACCTCATTGTAATGACATTATTCGGGGGAGAACCTGTCAGATGGGTTGAAAAATGGAAGTTTCACCTTTTTAAAACTAATTTGATAACTTCATTATCCCATGAGACGGGGAAGTGATTGGAGCCAAGGCATACACTAATGTTTTGTTGAATGCTCTCTGTTTTCTTTTTACAGCCGCTGGAATCAGTCAGGAGTTCTGCGTTATCTCGTTATAATTGTCCCGGGAGAGGTACTTCAATAATTTTTATTACCATGGGGAATGAAAATGTATGTTTTATTTGGTAATTTCATAGTAATGGCTCCAACTATGTAACAAACTCTCAATGAGCTGAACGGTGGCCCATCATTACGCACTCTCTTCGAAAACACGTGTTGCACAGCGTGCAGGAATCAGTCAGCAAAAGCACTCACTCACACTGGGGACAGGAGCTGGCAAGTCCCTTTCCATGCATTTTAAACAGCAGCAGGGGCAAAAAGACTGAGAGGTATAACCATAGCAGTAGCAGTGGCAGTGGCCTGTTACTCAGCAGTGAAGTCACGTCCAGCCTCCAAGACCTCTTCCACCCTGGCGTTCCCTGATTTTTTCTCCATGGGGGATGGCACCTCAGTCACAGAAGGGCTGATGTCAGCCCAAATTTTAGCACCCCTTGACAGTTCATTTTCACTTGTTCCCTTTGTGATTTGAAATTTATCTCAGCCCCTAGGCTGTGCCATAGCTAGAAACGTGTTGAGATGACCTCCTGGTCTCCTGGCTGTGCTCGCAAGCAAACCTCAGAAGAACCTTCCTGAACCTTTCTGCCCTTTCTGTTCCTGCATCTGCAATAGATAGCCCCTCATAGCATCCCGCACATCCCGATCTTCTGACCAGCACAACAGCCAAATGCAGTTGCCTCTGAGTACCATTTCCAAATGTCCCTTTAGGCAACACCAGCACTGGGTCGATACCAACACTGGAGAGCACAGAAACCAAAGATAACAAAAAGAAGGAAAAAGAAGTGTTAATATTTGTTAGGGAGGAGATAATCTCTTCAAATCAAGCACTGGAGCAAACCCAGTCTGGCCAGTGCCACAATGGATATGCTGAGGAAGAAATGATGTAAAGTGTTGGGACTTCTGTAAGAACCAAAGGAGGGTCCTGGAGTGTTGTAGACAGAGAAGAAGAATAAACACAGGATGAAAATGAGCAGTTTCTGAGCATTGAAGAAGCAGGAGCCTGGAACAGCCATTCCACCAGAGATAACACAGAGCTACTTGAGAAGGAGCTAATATAGGGGCACAGCTGTCTGCTTTGACTGACCTCAAGGGATAAATTTTGGAATATCCTGCATTAATCCATTGGCTTTAGAATGCTTTGGCTCTTTATATCTAGCTTTAGGTTATATATCTCTAGTTTAGTACTCGTGCTGGGATCAAACTCCAGTCAATGATATGACATGATACTTCACAAAATTTTAGGTGTATATATGTGACTACTCTTACTAGCCAAGCTTAAAAAAATTACGAACAATTTGTTTGGTAACATTTTTCCCAAGAATACAATCTCCTGAGTATTGCTGGACCAGCATGAAGAAGAAGAAGAGAAGGTAATGGTTCATGAGCTCGCATAATACCAAAACCAGGGGGTTTCCAACGACAGTATCAGGCTGACCAGAAGCAAAGGGCATCCATATACCATGTAACTAAACTGAGGTACTCCTAGGAACTGCAAAGTACAATTCACAGAGGAAAAGTCAATCAAGGGCTTCTGAACACAAACAACACCTATTGCTCAATCTCCTTATCCTTCCGCTGAGGCTGGGAGAACATATTGGAGAAGTATCACTGTATGCTGCCACGTGCTCACAGCATTCCCCAGGCATCTGCTGTTAGCCACTTTTGGAGGCAGAAGGCTTTGTCTGACCCTCTACAGCCCATCTTATGCTCATATCGTTCATGGAGCAACACAGTTTTAAGTATGATAGCTAAATGTCTGTCTGCTTCTTCTGCAATGGCAGGCTGCCGCAAGCTTTGAGACTTTGCTGAAAGCCTGGGAGCCATGTACTCAAAATCTCCCTGCCTTCAGTCACTGCCTTTATTGCCATTCTGTGTGTTTTCTATGCTAGATATTATATGGTATGGTTGCCCCCAAAGCAATTTGTATGCTATGACTCAAAAAGAGCCTCAGGCAATAGCTGGCCTGCTTTAAGAGAGTGAGAAAAAATTAAATATCTGAGTCTGTTGAGAACAGTCATCTTCTAGATCCAGAGATCATTTCCCCCAGATTTTCTTTATTCACACTCTGCTGGAGGTTACCACCTCTCAAGAAAGAATTCACTTTCTCATTTCTTGACTTGTTGCAGCCAAAAATACACTTTATTAGTAAAGATCTGCTGGTTAGACCATATAAACTAAGTCCGTTCAATTTCACTGACACAGGTTGGGGCAACCTCACTGGAGAGCTCCATCGACTGATAAAAGGAAAAGTCTGTCTTTATGAGAAGACAGTCTGTTTTATAGAATAATAGGATATAATAACAGGTTGGAAAAGAGCCCATACTCAAGCATGGCCAAATAGATCGGGTTGCTCAGAGCTTGTCTACCCAAGTTTTTAATATCTCCAAGGATGGAGAGCCCACAACCTCTCTGGGCAGCCCTTTCCAGTGTTTAAACGGTCGCGTGGCGATTTTGTTTTGCTGTTATATCTAACAAGAACTTCCCATTTTCCAAATGCGAGCATTGCCTCTAATCCTTCTGCTGTGCACTTCTGAGAAGACAGGCTCCACCTTCTCAACAGACTCCCACTAGATATCTGTAGATGGCCAAGTCTTCTTTTCAGCAGGCTGAGCAGACCCAGCTCTCAGCCTCTCCTCCTATGTCACGCGCTCCAGGATCTTGAACACCTTGGTGACCCTTCACAGGACTCGCTCCAGTATGCTCATGTCTTTCTTGTTCTGGGAAGCCCAGAACTGGATGCAGTACTGCAGAATTGGTCTCACAAGTGCTGGTCAGGAGGAGAAGAATCACTTTCCTTGACCTACTTGCTAATACCACCCTGTATGCAATTTGCCACATGAATGTACTAGTGATGCATCTGCAACCTGCTGTCTGCCAAAAACCCCAGCTCCTTTTCTGTAAAGCTGCTTCCCAGGCACCCAGCACCAACCCACATCATTGCATGGGGTTATTGAGTCCTAGATGCAGGATTTTAATCATGGCTTGAGTGGTAAGAGCAGTTAAGAGCCCTTTAAGTTCTCTTAATTAAGAGCTAATTTAACTTTCAAAGCTTTGCACCGTCTCTTGAGACTACCTAGTGAGTAGTGTGTCTTAAAGCACAGTGGTGCCACCAGACCCTACTTCAGACCCACAGTGCTCACATCAAGTGCTGAAGAAACTCCTAAATGCACCTCACTGGGAGGCTTCCCCACCGAACTGCAAGAGGCATCATGAGGGTATGTGTTCAGGTAATGAGGTCCCTGAGACAGAACACAATTTTCCTTCAGCACAATAAACCCCATTCCAACTCATTAAGAGGTGCAGACATTCTCCCACATTATCTTTCAACAAGTAGCAATTTTTCACACAGATCCTATCAAGCAGACCGGTTTCTAGCAAGCAGATGTATTGCTTGCTCAAACAGCCGTAAGTGTCAGGGCTAGAGTTAATTGCAAATTGATTGAATAGGGGTTACATTAAAAAAGATGCCAGAAGTTACAAATTCATTAGCTGGGTTGAGAAAATGTTTTGTGCTTATTCAGCCCCTCCCATCCAAGCTCTCTGTAAATATTCACAAACCATCAACGGATGCAGTCTGTGTGTTGAGGCATACCACATTCCCCCTATTTACCAAGGGGAAAAAGCTAAGCCACAGGAAAAAGTAAAACCATAATGTTTCCCCAAAAAATATTAAGATATAGTATCTTGTTCCCTCTTGAGTACCAGGTACTCACCTACCTGCATAAAAGTGTCGTCTGGCATAACTCCCAGAGCTGCCTTTCTTTAACGATATATTAATGCAACTATGTGAAGAATCAAGATAAGTGTTTGTTGATTTTGCTGGATAACAGGCAAACTAGAAAATTTGGAGGACCGTTATCCTTAGTACGTATAAGCTCGAGTTGACTAGTAACTCACTGCTTGTATTTTCTTCCCTTTGCCTGATGTGGCACATCTCCCACATAATCTCAGTTTCAAATTATGTCCTGAGTTTATTCACCATGACATCAGAATGAAAACTGTCTGCTACCATCCTTTTTCTTCCTAAGGCTAAAGATTTCTGCCAAGTCATCTCAAACTCTCTTCTTTTCTATTAAGAATAAACTCAACTGCATTAACTTTACTCCATTAACCTTTCCTCTTGGTTAAAGGTTTCTAAACCACTCCAGGGGCTGACGTTTCCTCTTGTTTCATCCTGCATCTATTGTGGAGTGGGAAACCAAAACAAGAGCACAGGACAGGGATTGACAGGTTTTTCAAAGTTTATCAGGAAATGCAAATTTTTTACAACCTCTTATGCAAGTTCTCAGAGCTAGACCATAAGTCTTAGACCTTATCAGGAGTAGGAGTTGAACCTGTGCTAGAAGAATGCAATAAATGGAAATAAAGGCAAGCAGCCACCAGCTAGACCACCACAGCAGACCAACAAGGGTCAACCGCAGATGCCCACTGTGGGCTGAGGTTCAGCTCCATCAGGTGATGTTCATGCCAGTCTCATACATCTCCTATAACTCCATTCCAGCATAAGCTTTTTCTCAGTTGAAGGGCAAAAGCTTGTTATTGTTCCTTGGAGGCAATGGAGCTTTAATGCTGTGTCTGTCTTTAGGGTTAGTTTTAGCGCATGGTGTAGAAAGAGCGGCTGATGTTCTCTGGATGGATTCGATGACTTACCAAGCCACTAATTACAGAACATGCCATTTCCAGCCCAGATCTGGCCTGATAGGTGTACCTGGAAAATGACCAGATGCTAAGGGAGGCTTGTAATTTATAGCTTTGCAATAGGCTGATGGATTTAATGGTGTTGAATTAGCAACCCAGATCCCTGTGTGCAGCTCTGACACTACTTGATGATGACAGTGGTACAGATCATGGCATCCTCCTTTGGTTTACAGACGGAACTACAGAAGGAAAAGGGTTCATAGGATTTGATGCTGTACAAATATCATTGTTCCTGAACAAATCACCTCAAGGAAAATTTTACAAATAATTCCATGCTTACAACTGAGAAGGCTCGGCTCAAAGTGCAGTGGGGATTGAGATGCTCTGAGAATCTAACCTCAGGTTTCACCAAGGGCTTAGAAAGCTGGACCTCAGCTCTTCATCAGTAAAAAGAAGAAAGCAATGTTCCCTTCCTCTTCATCCATAGGCTTTTTTTTGCCTGACCAATTTAACTCAGTCTTACAGGTGTATGCCTCTTTTGCTATATGTCTGAAGAGCAGCTACCACAATCTCAGCCAGGACTTTTCTCACACACGTTTGGTCCAGTCGGTTTGTATGCACCTGCATGACACATGAGAATTGTCAGAACATCTCATACATGCAACATCTGAGATATCTCCCATGATTTCACAGAAGGGTGTGAAATAATTTTCCGTTTTGACCACTGAACACAAGGGGACATAATTTCATTTGTGCAAAGTTGAAAGAGAAACCCTTAATTTCTTATCTGATGTGCAAGACTTCTGACAAAGAAGTGCTGCCACACACAAATACTTAGCTTTGTTTTATAGTGCTGCAGCAGGGCTCAAAGTAATTACCATGCAATATCTTGCTGCATCGCTAATAGGTGCTCACTGCGAGACCGTCTGTACCAACCCAGGAGACAAATATCCCCATGCTGCCCTGCTCCTGGTGGCTCTTTGAATGTCTTCTCGGTGATTAAGTCATTCCCCTGCGCTCTACGGCTGCAGCCCTGCTGACAGAGCTCCGCAATGAAAACTCATTTTGGAAACATTATTGAGGTTTAAGATCAGGACCCAGCAGTTTGCTGTCCAAAACCATTGAGAGACTTCATTTGATTTAATGGTAATTTGTTATATTCATTGCAATAGCACGGGCTCCCTAAAGTGGTGACCTCTGTTTTGCCAACAAAAAGGAAGACATCAATAGACATTTGGGTCAAAAGCTATCCTTAGACTCAAAGAAAGTTCTGCTGGAAGGTTAATCTTATTTTCAGTTCTTTGGGAAACGAAAGTAACATGTTTTGACTTGCAGTGTGATTGATTTTTTTTTCCTCATTAGTTCCTGATCTGTTTGTTAAGTGCTGGGATTCTTCTGTGATAACTCTCGCAGAAATCAATGGCTTGTGGGTTTGGGTTACGGAATCCTTCTCTCTTGCTTTTAAGTTTGTGGCTTGAGAGCATCTCTCCCTGGTAATGACTGGAAGATAACTTTAGTTTCAGGGTTTCTCTAGAAAATGAAACAGCCACTAGGATGGGTAGGAATTTGTATGAATAAAAGGCATCAGCAGAAGCAGCTCTTTAACCAGCACAACAGAAAGGCCCACAGACCATGGCCCATGATGGTTAAAGTTTCTTCTCTCCATTCTGAATCAGGAGTCACGTCAGGAGAAAGGGCGGAGTGTCTTTGAAGCTTCTTCTATTCCCTTAAGTTCTTGGGTGAAATATTTTGGTTGCATCAAATCCAGTGACCAAATCCCTCCCAACTAGCCTGAAGGAATGTGTTTCACCTCTTCATCCAGTGCTGTTTGCTGGTGTTACTTTTTCCATTAAAGAAGTGAACAGCTGGGAAACAAAAAAAAAATATCTTTCCGGTTTATTAGCAGAAGACTGACCTAAATAGACAATTGAGTATAGAGCAATGAATCCTCATGTAAGAGCCCTTCAGAAACCAGACTTTGTGATAAGTGGCTGGGACATAGGCAACCATACAGAACATGCAACATCCTCATTTCACTGGGAAAAAAGTGATACTTCAGATACTTCCTATCATCACTGTTGAAAAGCATCGGTCCATGCCATGACATTTATGTTATTGCCAGTGATTAGCTAAGGTTGCAAGATCCTCAGATCCTCTTTTAAGGTCAACTGCTGTGAAGATGGTTCCTGCCTCCAGTAGAAGCATTAAGGATGGTGCTCTCAGACCAGACTTGTAAAGCTCATCAGCCCGTGTTTGGTTTCCAGTCCATCACTCAACGGAATGGCATCTCTTGTCTCAGTGTAAAAAGTCAACAATCCTACAAATTTAGATGGCTAAATTTTATGTAATTGCCCAGGTAGCATTAAAGCAACTCAATTATCTGGAAATGTGATTGATGATGGTAATGTGCCCTGGTCACAAACCTATGCCTCCTTCCCGTACTCTTCGAAGGGTGGAGGTCTAAAGCTAGGGGGACTAAGCTGCTCTTCTCTTCAGAAAATAAGAAGATCAAAGGTTGAATCTTATGTCCTGGACTTTCCATGCACACCTGCACTCCAAGCCAACTGCATGCTCTCCTGTGTAGCGGTCAACTGCTGCTGAAGATGCTGTACGCTCCCTACCTCTGACCCGGACTTGCTCCCTACCCAGCTTGCTCTTCGACACAAACTGAAGGAGGCAAAGGTTTGCATCTTGAGACCGAATGTGCAAGTAAAAGATTTGGAACTTTTGTTGCCTTTTGGAAAGAAAAGTTTGAAGTCTCAAACAGTCTGACATACACTGAGGAGACAACTTACAGCTACAGAGCACTGGTGATCTGTATTTCATGCTGCTGATACCTTCTTCAAACAACTGACTCATTCATTTTCTGTCTTCTACAAATAATTATTTCATTTTGTATTCAGCCACTTTCTCTCCCTCTAGCTTACAACAACAATTCTAGAATCATGTCAAACTCACAAAATTCTGTAAATTATAAATTACAGTGTGGTAGCAGTACATGTGTCCATCAATGCCAGCTGTCTCCTTTCTCTTACTTTGCTTTCTTAGTTTTTCTTAGAGATTGCTTACCACCTTTGCAGGCGCATTCACAGGAAGATTGGGAAATAAATGGATGAAGGTCTTACCCAGGTGAACGTAAACAGCCTCCGCACTCCCCGTCAGTCTTTGCAGTATCTGGATCACAAGCTTTCCCTTCTCAGCTTCAATATTCTTTTCCCTTTCTTCTCTCAAAGCTTGTAAAAAAGCAAGAGAAAGAACATCCAGTGCATGGCTAACTATCACAGGCCCTCCAGATGTATATCCAGAAGAACTGGGTGAATTTGGACCACTTGCTTGAGTATCGTATTTCCCATTATACAGCAGATACCGGCAGGAAGTCCCAGAATATTTATTCAGTGCCCCACATTGAAGATAAGACTGTAATTACCAGAAGAAAAGTTCAGACGTGTTTCCATTGTTTTCAGAGTTGATAGTGGAAACATTTTTATTTTTGAAAATACTTCAAACAGTTTAAGCATCTTGTTTGTTTGCTTTAATTTTTCTTTATGTTTTCTCTTTCATTTTATCTTTTGCAACACCTTCTAAAATTTTAAAACATCTCCATCTTCGGAAAAGTTCTAGATTAGCAGACTTTCAATTTCGCTTTCTTGTTTGTTTGTTCGTTCGGTTATTTAGCTATTTCCAACATGAGAAACTGTTTGGGAAAAAACATGGAAAAGAAAAACCTCATACAATAAACATTTTAAAAACAATGTGGAAAGTCAGGATAACACTACTTTTTGTGCTAAGCAGGAAGCAGAAGATTGAGGAAGGAAAAAAGTCTTTATTATGAAGCTGAAATAATTTTGAAATATGAAGGTTTTCTGTAATAGGTTTCAAAAGTGTTTTGGTTTTTTTTTTGAAAGGTCATTTTTTACTTCAAAAACAGTGGAAAAGAAAAATGTTAATGAGTTACATAGACAGACAGACACACACACACATATAGAGTTAATTTAGACATTATATATACAATATCACACTAATTTTGCTGAGGCAAGTTATTCTCTGCCCCTGTGAGAAACAGCTTTTGCATTATAAGACAGGAAAAAAAACAGGGAATCACAATTAACCAAACTCTCCTGTTGGGTGTCTTTACTGTTTTGTTTTACAATTAGCTGCCTTCTGACTCTGGTATTTTATTAGACAAAACAACAGGTCAGCACCAACTTTCTTGAGCCTGAAACCCCAGATTATATCAGACAAATATGCTGACATGTCACTTTAGCCCGTGCTGTATGATCCCCAGGAGACTCAGCCTCTCTTCCTAAAGACCAGCCTCACAAAGCCAAGCAAGATACAACTGAGACCCACCTACTGCTGCAAACACACTTCTTCTGGATTTGAAGGCTCCAGGAGGCTGAATAAAGAAGCTATTCTTGTTCTCCGTTCTGCAACGTCTCTGAAAATCAGGCCATATAGATAACAGAAAGTCCTCCAGACCTGGTCCTCATCTCCCACACAGGGCGATGATAGAGCTCCAGAGGAAAAGAGGAAATGCCCAATGCCTTAATGTGAGATACCTGCGTTTAAGGGTGTTGCCTGTTTTCATCCTTCCTGGAAGGCAACCGGTGTTCCTGAGTAGAGGGCAGTGGGCAGAACATCGTACAAGAGCACAAGAGCTGCCATGTGGAGTCAGAGCCAAGGGCCTCCTTGCCTACTGCCTCCTCTCTGATGCTGATAAGCAACGTGTGCCTGGGGAAGTATGTTAAGGACACAACCCCATAATAGTAGTCCTAAAAGCAGAGCTTCATTACTGTATTTGTGAAATAAAATGGTGTGTTTTGAGACTAGGAAGTCAGTGTTATGGGGGGGAAAAGGGAGGGGGTTGAAAAAGAGGCATCCCTGATTCTCTGATTTCTTGAAGAAGAAGAGGTCAGTTGTCTCCTTTTAAATAGTTGTGAAACACACTGGCTGATTTTAACCAAATATCACTGAGACACAAAGCATCTTAAAGACAAATTTTAAGGAGAAGGAGCAATCAGGGAGAGAAGAAACTGGCAAAAAGTGTTCGGTTCACCCCAAATGAAGTCATGCGGTTCTGCTGGAAACCAAACTCCTTTAGCTCTGGTGTCATGGGACTACTTGTTTTTGATGAGAAAAGTGTGATTCATCCGCACGGTACTGCTCACACTTTTGTGTTAGCCAAATGCCCACCCCTCCTCCCACCTCACTTTTGTTTTGCAAGCTCTTCTCTTCACTGTAAGTACCATGGTAGATCTTTGGATGAATATTATTGCAATACACTGCTGCTGCTGCTTATCTATTCATCATCCCTTTGCTGAGACTTATCTGGGGATTTAAAGTCTCCTTGATTGTAATGATCTTCAGGAATTAAGGGTATAAAGGAGATCTTACAGTCCCCTATGCCTTCTAGGCATTTTTGTATCTCAAACTAAAAAAGGAGTAAACATCCATTATGCCAAAGAAAAATATACCATTAACTCTTCAGATGTCTGCCCAGACTTTGTTAATGGGGAGTAGGAATCATTTGTAATACTGGGAGCTGGGAGAAAATTTTGGTGGCATGTGATTCAGATAATCAAGCATAAAAAGGGGAGAGTTTGAACCTTTGCCAAAGGCCTTACTTTGAGACAAACGCTGGCCAAAATCCTGAAGTGACTTGAAGACGTTTGGCCATACATCTGTGGGAGGTGTCTTCTAGAAGAAAGTCCACAGACGTGAATGTTGGCAGAGCCTTTCTGTGCCGATAACCATGACTGCAGCCCTGCACATCCCCTGACACCTGCAACGTGCCCTGATTTCTGGATTTCAGATGGCCACTTTTACTGTTATCATCCAAGCATCTGGGCTGGGAGAGGAAGAGTATGTCCTACGCTCACTGTCCTGACAAAAAGGCATTGGGGAAAATGATCTGCTTTATCAGGTTTGACCTTGATCAGGTGTATGGTGAACCATATGGGGATCTCAGCGAAGGAGCAAGGATTAGTGATCATTCACATTCCTCCCTCACTTCTTGTCTGCCCCAAATGGGGTTTCACTCCCCTTTTTAGAGCTTACTGCTCCATCCCTGGGTGGGATTTGGTAAAACAGAAACTGTGAGTGATTCCGGTTCCCCTGAGTCCTTCAGCTCCTAACTCAGACCCACAAAGATGCCCCTTGCCCCACATATATGACAGAACCTCAGCATCTAGGGCAATCAGGTACCATTTTTCTTCCCTCACTCCAGGACAGATCTTCTGCATACAGAGCGAGGGCACAGCTGGGATGCACCTGCAGACAAGGCAGCAAGCAGACCCACTACTGCATGGAGCGGGTTTTGGAGGATGACGTAGAAGGGCCTATTTCTCTGATTAAATCAGTGGGGAAGATCTGTCTGAGAAAAGCCCAAGTTGAAATGAAAATGCTAAACATCTGGTTATCGCTTCTTTTAGATATATCCTTGCTCCTTTCTTCCCCCTAGGGAAAAACAAATAATAACAAAACCAAAACAACCAATAACCTCAGGTTTAACACAAGAAGATAGAGAGTTCGTAACTCCTGCCAGATGCTTCGGTGACAGGGTCAGAGATGAGCAGACTTGCTCTCTGACTAGACAGAGTGGAAAGATTTGCTTTCTGAGTTGACGAAGCCTGGAGTCCCATAAAAGACCATATGCTCAGACAGCCACAGTACAAGGCACACGACTGCTGTCTGGGGGTGTCTCTGATTCCTCTCTCTCACTTTTTTTTTCCCTATTGCTCAATCCAGAAAAATAGTTTCACTAAAGATTTTTTCCCTATTAGCAGACTGAGCCGTAGCACGGTGAGTCAGCCAGTTTACATTAAGATAATAATTAGTAAACACTGTGCATTAGTCATGCACATCTAGGTGTGCTAGGAGGGCTTTCTCTTGAAGAGCTCTCTAAAAATACTGGGTATACAAACTCTTTAATGGGAAGAAGAGGTCTTTTGACAGACCCATATGCAAAAGGAAGGTTTTATGGAAGAGTACTGGTTGATGGCTGTCCAAAGCAGAGAGCTGGTTTCAGGGGGTGACTCACAGGGTTGTTAATTATTCTGCATGTGTTAGGGCTGAGTAAGAGCAAGGGGCAAGTTTGGCACATACCAAGGTGACTGGCTGCATTGTAGGAGCTCAGGTCCCAGCCCTAATTTCATGAGAGGTGCCAGTCCAGGAGCTTAACTTTTGAGAGGGTAAAGGTAGGTCCTCTTCTGCTTTCCAGCCCTTACAAGATCACATTTGGGAGGACATAAGCCACAGTGCAGCTTTCTCAGAAACAAACCATCACAATTTAAACAAACATTTCCATATACCTTTCCCTTCAGTCTCCTAGAACTGTGAAGAAGCCCACAACTCCCTCGAAAACCTGAAGACACAGTCCATTAGTTTGACCTCCAGGCTATGAAGGACCAAGCCCCCACCAGGAAAGCCTTTCCATCTCCTGATTGTGAGCCCTCATAAGATGCAACAACCAGCAATGGATTGGACTGTGAAGGTGCAGGAGATCTGTGTCCGCTTCCCTGCGTGGCCCCCAATTTCTCAGTCTAACCTTGGACAGGCTGGAAAAAGGAGGATAAAAGTCCCCCTGTACCTGTCTTGTTTATTTAGGCAGTTCTCTCCAGCTGTCTCTTCCCACAGGGACAAACACCACCTATCACACCGTGCACCCAGACAAGGTCTCAATCTACCACTGTGACACTAAGGTAAACAGGAGTGAATGATGAGACTAATGCCAGAGTGGACTGTGATATTCCAGCTCACCACACCTAATCCTTAACACTCCTTTATAAAAGCTTCCAGGTTTCCCTTTAGGGTGCATTTTTCTTCCTCCCCAGGAGCACCTCCTTACACTTTTTTTTTTTTCCTCCCCACGCTGCAAGGGTTTCTTTACAATAAGGTTAGGAGAGAAGAGGATTTTTAGCTATTGCTTACTTTACAGACCATTTCTCATTCTTCCTAGTGCTCCCGGTAATACTCGCCGAAAGACAAAGCTATTCATCTTAGCACATTCCCAGCCAAGTGTGGTTTGAAGCAGTTCACTAGCACTGTCAGAAGAGATATTACTCGCTATAAAAAGCTGCCTTATTCCCTCAAGTTGCCGTACTCAAGGCGTGACCCTTTTTTGCTGAAAGATTGGCACAATGATTGCTTACTTCTAGTCACCTGGAACTTTTCTGGCTTGAAGACATTTTATTGAAAATCACATTGTACCAGTCAATCACCCTCCCACCACCATATGTTGTTATAGCAGGAGGAAGCCCAGCGAGTCTGTTCATTGTGCTTGTTAAACTGCAGGGTGGGTGACCTTACGAGAAACACCACCATCACGCTCTCCAGAGTGGTGGTGGGAGCAGCTGGGACAACTTGTGTTTGTCTCGAATACTTTTGCTCGCAAACTTCAGAATTGTTCCTCTTCGCCTTGTCCCCAGGCAGATCCCTTCTGGCTCGCGCTTGTTGTCTGACAGTAGCAAAAGCTTTTGTGGTCATCTCCAATGGGGTGGCACTTGGGAGATAGTGAGACAACAGAGAAAACAGCCTGGAGGTATTGGTTCCAAAGCTAGGTGAGCACTCACTTTGGAGCCAGCAAACAGAAACGGTGAAGCAGGGGAAGATGAGCCCTGTGAGCGCTTCAACCCACTTTGGAGCAGCACAGAGAAATGCAGAAGGTGGGACGATCACAAGCTGCCAACTGAACATCTTCCACCCCACCGGGATACGGCTCTTGATGGAGCACTGGGAAGACCTGTGGCATCCTTAAGGTCCCGGAGAGAAGAGCTGCCACAACAAGTTATATGTGCCTGTTCTTCAGAGAGGAGAGACACTTTCTGAAATACTTTTGTCACCCAGGAGTTTTATGATAAACCCACTCAGTTTATCTCCCGGACAGCTTGTATATGACAGCAGTTTTCCTTGCTTTGATGCAGATTGCAAAGACGTTGGTGGGGCCTTCCTGCTTTAAATAAGTAGTCTCCAGCCTAGAAACCAAAACAGCTTCCCAATCCACACCCTGCAACGATGGGGGTCCTGCAGGGCTGTGTGTAGTGAAGGTCTTTGATTTTCAGTAGTCGCTACAGATACAATTTGTAAGATCCACCATGATCTTTACAAGTGGAGAAGGAGTCATAATTTTTTGTATATGGCAACATCTTGGCATGTAGTTTGGGTAATATTTATTTCCATTTAGTCTAGCTTGGGTCTAAGGAAGATTCAGGGAAGAAACTGCGAATGTCCACTAACCAGGGTCCTACATACAGCTATATGTGAGAATCCTGTCCGAATCCTGCCACGGCTTCTGCTGAATGAGTCTTGTTCCCCATGCTTCACCCCTGTCTTTCTCTGCCCTGCCGTCTCTCTTCCCATCTGTCCTCTGAGATGCCCCCTTCCATGTAAGTTCCTGCAGATATTTTTACCTATTGGCTGGGGATCACCAGCTCAGTCCTACCCTCTTGCATTCATCACCTCTTGCCCTGAGGCTGTTCCTGAGCCTTGAGAGAGAAGCTACCTCTGGATGACATGCGGAAATGAGACTCCACAACCGAGATGGTTGTAAAGTAGGTATGTTTATTCAACGCTGGGCAGCACGGGGGGTCGCCCCACCACAATCGTGCGCGCCCAATGCAACAGCTTTCTCAAATATATGTCGTACTTAATCACATAAATATAAGATTTCTGAATACGCCTATACATATGCATGACCTGACCCCACTTCGTATTAAAATTAACTCTAAGACATCATTTTCATAAACTCCTCCCAACTACGCTTGCGCATTGCCTCCTGGTAGTGGTCGCTGAGGGTCGTGAGGTTGAAGGCTGATGATTCCTCTTCATCACCGCAAGTAACCTTTTGCTTTTGCGCAGACTCAGTTCTTCCTTGGTCTTTGTCCAGACCNCGAATCCTGCCACAGCTTCTGCTGAATGAGTCTTGTTCCCCATGCTTCACCCCTGTCTTTCTCTGCCCTGCCGTCTCTCTTCCCATCTGTCCTCTGAGATGCCCCCTTCCATGTAAGTTCCTGCAGATATTTTTACCTATTGGCTGGGGATCACCAGCTCAGTCCTACCCTCTTGCATTCATCACCTCTTGCCTTGAGGCTGTTCCTGAGCCTTGAGAGAGAAGCTACCTCTGAAGAAGTAGAAAACCAGCCTGGAGACAGCCACAGCCTGTGCTTCCTTGCTGGTTTCACACGCACAGTCACAGAGAAAACCGGCAGCCTTTGCTACATGCAAATCACACCTGCACATGCATGTACAAGCAGTCTGAGCAGGCAAGTAACTACCTGCAGAAGGGAATGGGGATTTGTTTCTGTNTTTCAGTAAACTATCAGGCCTGTCTTTTAGGTTATATATCACTACTAGCCAATTAGTACACAACGTGTCATTATCTCTATCATATATCCCTGACTCATGGAGAAGTAGGAAACCATCCTGGAGACAGCCACAGCCAGTGCTTCCTTGCTGGTTTCACACGCACGGTCACAGAGAAAACCGGCAGCCTTTGCTACATGCAAATCACACCTGCACAAGCATGTACAAGCAGTCTGAGCAGGCAAGTAACTACCTGCAGAAGGGAATGGGGATTTGTTTCTGTGCCTGCAGAAAATGGGTCTGAGCACTCATGGGCTTTGGAAGGATTTAATAACTCCTCCTAGGTATAGGCATACACTCCCAGTGATGCCAGCAGTCATCTGAGCTGAGCAGTCACGCCGGCAGTGTGACTTCATTACTGTGTGCCCTGACTTCCCAGGGCTGGTGCACAGACGTTATCAGACTATGTCTGTGCTACTGATAAAGCAGGACAACGATCATCTCCTGGACCAGGGGGCACAGCCCTCTTTCATACAACTAAACTTTCTTCCCCACGCCAGAACTGGGAAGCTTTGCCCACCCTGACTCTTAGGATGCCCTTCGTCTGTCTTATCCCTTGAACCACACTTGGACCTTCACTGTGACCTTGGTCAAAAACAGTGCCAACGAGCACACTAGCAAACAAAGCCTGTGGATGATCATGAACAGCACTTGGACCAGTGCTCCGGCCTTGTTTATTTGTCTGGTATAGGAATACCAGATATATAATATATATTAATATGGTGTACATAAGTTCTGTCCTGTTCTCCTGCCTTGCAACACCAGCCTTGGGCTTTCCTCAGCTATAGAGCTCCAGTTGTGTCCCCAGATGGGCTTGAACACCCATCTGCACCTCTCAGTACAACACCTCTATCTATGGGGCAGTGAGCACACTTGCTCCACACCAGCCCTGAATCAGAGCAGCTGTTACATTTTACTGACCTCCAGACTCAGGTCACGTCCTTCCCTTTGAATGCTAATGAACCTGTTACTTGGAAGGTCCAAGGAGTTGAGCAACCGGCCACCACTCCGTCCTGCTCCCCAGGGAGATGAGTCTTGCCCACCGCTGCCAGGAGGAAGCACTGTTCACATCTCGGCTCTGCTATTGACTTTCTGACAAAGCTTGGGAAAACAAATCCTTTCCCCAGGCTTTGCTGAGCTTAATCGCTAAGATAACCCTTTCCCTAATGCACTCATGGTCTTTGGTTACTCTTCAAGTAACACATCGCACCCAGCTTTAGTGCCAAGAGATTCCCCCACTAGGTTTTGTGCCCAAGGTTCCTCTACCTTTCTGCTATCAGAACAGGTCAGTTTCTCCTGATTGACTCTATTTGGGAATTGATTAGTTTCTATTTTTTCTTGTTTTTTCATATCTTTAGAGTGCATTTTATTTCCTGTCTCTAAAACCCATATGGCACTTCTAGTTCTTATTCTCCAGGACCTTGTGTGCCTATCCCTCTCATTCTGGTTTTGTTCATACTTCCAGACTTTCCAAAAGTGACTGAAAGAAAAAAAGCATTTGCCTGGTACTAAAAGCAACTGCATCATCCTCACATTTGTTGATAGGAAAGTACAAACAGGCTCGAGCAACAATGCTCAGAGGCAAGTCTGGGTCTGGAGTCCCTCAAGGACAGGAGAAGCTGTCTCAGGTGTCTTCACTCACATCTGCTGCATGGAAATAGAGCCAAATCAGGAGCCTGGCTATTAGCATCATTAACTGCTCAAATGCTGGGTGATGTAAATGCACAAATAGGTTCATCATATGGGTTTGGTACTCAGAGCCTGAATCTGTGCTATTTGGGAAAGTCCCTTTAACAGGTTATAGATCAGCTTTGGGGCTGGACCAAGGAAGGTCAGTGAAGGGAGAGAGTGACATTATCTGAACGTGGCAGCTAAAAGAGCCTCTAAACAACGGGCACGAATCCAGCCCTCCTCACTGACCTTCCTGCCCGAGAGAGGCAGGGAGCTTGGCCCCGAGCAAAGCAGGAACTGTGGAGGCACATTTATTATTTTATTGCTTTCACAAGAAATGAAAATATTATTAATGAGTGTAATTTATAAGCAGGGGAGCAGACAAAACCACGCTTTTCACGAGCTGCTGTGCACTGCCTTGGGAGGGCAAGGGAGGAAGCGATGGGTAGATACCGGCTATTGTGTCTGGTTTGCAAGGTTACTTGTTCTGATAGAGCTTCATTTCACATCTATCTTGGAAAACAAATTCCCTTTCAGGCCTTTTCATAATGAAGAATAAAGAGGCTATTGTTACAGAAAGCTAATTGTGCTTTTAAGCCATTTTCTGCAGCCGAGCTCCGCGTCTCTTTGGAGAAGCCGCTGGGCTCAGGCTGCTGCAGAAGAAGCAATGAAAGTCTCCGGCATACACCCGCGACTACCAAAGGAGAGATCTGTTTGCCCAGGACTGACAAATCACTGTCTGTGACAACTCTTAATTTTGTTTCAGAAAGCTGCCTTGATTTTTCCCGTGGGAGTGTGGGTGGAGTTTCTATTATTGTCACAGTGAAGAGGTTTATACTCGTTGTAGAGGAGAGAGAGCGCAGGGAAACCACGGTCTGCTGCAGACAGGTGAACTTCCACTCCGTCTCGCACGTCCTTTTTGTCTCCCTTGTTTACCCAAATTCGTGCACCATTTGGCCTGCTCGGAACGACACGTAATGGTTAAAAAACTTACCGCTCTTGGTTTTCTTTCCTGAAATTCCATTATATTCTTTAATGTTAGTTGAGCTGAATTATATTTAGAAATGTTTCAGCCGTATTAGAGTGGTTTTAAGACAATTTAGAGTCAGGAAATGTTACCCAGAGGGAATACAGGAAGAGCAATCATTAAGGATGCTTGTCATTAGACTTTTAACCTTCGTGCTTTCCCTGTCTCTCCCTACCAGGCAGCTCCAGAGAGGATCATTCTTTCTACAGCTTGTTCATTTATCTCTATCTTTCTGGTCTGACTAAAGTCAAACACCAATTAGCGCTATTAAAGCAGAGGTTTTATGTAGGTGTCTTCAACAGAAGCATCTTCTCCCTGCTGTCTTTATCCTTTTTCTCTGTCTCTTGAAATCCCACCGGTGCTCTCCAGACAAGCTGGATTTTTCCTGAGCTACATCAGGCAGCCTGGCCGTGTTGTGCTCTTCCTGGTGACCCAGAGTGACAGGTCAGTCTGCTGCCAACTGAGCAAACAGGCCAACTGCCAACTCCTCCACCTCCAGTAGTCTGGCCAACGTCCTAAACTAAGGGTCAAGCTCCTCAACATCAAAAGACTGGCTTAAAATTGACTAAATAAATATTCAAAGCGATAACATGGGCTTGTTTTATTTGCATCCGGAGATTTCACCGTTAGGCTACACTAGGATAAATATTTTCTGGCTTCTAGAAACTGGGCAGGACAGATCCTGAATCATGGAGATATCCTTAAAATCTCTGTCGATTTGAATATTTTTTGGTTTGGGGTTTTTTTTTCCTTCTTATGCAATGATTATCCTTGAACCACAGGGACCTTCAGAATAAAAAAGCAAGTGCTGTGATACTCACAAGAAAGTCACAGTGACAACAACCACCACGTACTGAAAGAGACATGTGCTGGACTCTTATTGCTTCTGTTTCCTCTCCTACGCCAGTGCCACCAGCAAGCTGTTAGATAGGTAGATATGGGCACTCCCCACATCGTCCCGTGGCAGCGCTGTGTGAGACTCATTTTCCTGGGGAGCAGAACCAGAATCTCAGGTGCATCCCTGTGAACCAGGACCAGTCCCACTGTCTCCTTCGCAGTGCATTTGCACCTCCATTTTCATGGAGGCATGGTAGAAGAGCAGCCCTCCACTAGAAGTAGCCCTTGATTACAAAAGACAGAATAAAGACAAGGTTGTTAGCACTGCCCTGAGGATTTCTCCAAGGATTTCTGTAACACTGTGGTTCCTATTCTTCCCCTTCATGCATGATCCAAAAGATGCTTTGGCTTCCAAGTCGTGTATTTCAAGAGTGGCTGGTCAGGTCAAATGGGTGCCAATCCATCTGATGATAAAGCTGAGGTTCTCCTTGAGTTTTGGAAAAGCCCATTGGACTCTTTCAGGTCTTTTCAATCCCTGCTGGTCTCTCTGAGTGGTGGCCAAGCCAATAAACATGACTGCTGGAGCCATCTCTGTCTCACCTCAAAACTGGAATCTTACAAATCTCCAGGGTTTATCCCATCAAGTACCTACGGCAACATCATTTGGCCAAGGTTTGTGCTAGCATCAAAGACGCTACTTAGTGACTCACTCAGGACTGGATCCAGTCGAGACTCAGACTCAGAATTCTGCCGGGGGCAGGTCCCAACTTCCCCAGCTTGACTAAGGCTATAGACGGATGCCTGTTTCACTGTGACATAAGCACTCCATAAAAGCACTTTAGTAACTGTATCATCTCCCTCTGCTAAGGGTGTGTATGGCACAGTGACAGTCAAAAGTCTTTAACCATAAAAGATGTCCAAATGAGGTCTCAAAGAAAGTGTATGCTACAAGTTCCTGTGGCAACAATTGCTTTAGGGGAAAATTCAGTTATTCTCATATCATAATCCACCTCCATAATTCATTTAATGCTCAAAGTTTTTTTTATTATGTTCTGGTTCCTCCCTCATGTCCAGGCAACACCAAGTCTCAGGAGCTATGCTGACATCTCTGCAGGCTGGTGCTGCCTCCCGTCTACGCTAGCCTGCACTCATATCTTCCAGCTAGGGACATGTCTCAAAGGAGCTGCAAAATGCAGCAGTGGGAAAAATCATGGACTGGGAACAAGTTTCTTGGAGAAAGCCTTTAATCCTGGGACTGTCTCTAAAAGACCCTCTGCACTCAGAGTGGGGTGGTGAAAGAGGCTTTTGGGATGGAGGACTAACCAGATCAGAGAAGCTGAGACTTTTGTGGAGAATGGCATTGACATTTCAGGAGGAGGGGACACACTAGCGATGAAAGGATTTTCTTCAGAGAACCATATCTCCAGTCCAAACCTCCAGGACAAAGGGAGACATGATCTCAATTATGGTGGGACAAATAATATGTCTCAAAACCTAAGGTGGACATGCTGGCTTTTAACTTTGTTTCACTGCAGTGGGGCGCCTTCATAAGCACCAAGTTGAGTTAATTGAAGAAATGAGTGTGGCTCAGTTGAGTGTATCCAAATGTGACGCAATAACTGTGTACAGGCACACCTCCACGACATGGTTTTAACCACTGTCAGGAGCAGACAAGGATTCTCTAGCAGCTGTGATGATCCTGTTTTCTTTCTCATAGCCACAGACTGAGGCCAAGTACATGGTTTCATCTTACCTGAGAGGCAGCTGCTTCCAACAGTGGGTGCTATGTCTTCTTAAACCACTCTAGCTTGTCCTTGTCAGATCCACTCTGTCGAAGGCTCATCAAAGTCAAGTGAATTGTCTTCCTTTTGCTGAAGATGAGCCATTCTGCATGAGCCACCACACAGACACAAGAGACAGTGACACAGGAATTAGGGTGAACTGGAACCTTCCTTGCTCTAGGTAATACAGTCCCCAAGCATCATCCTCAAGCCATAAATCCCAGGACATCTTTGTGCTAGGCTGTTCATCCCAACAGATATTTAGCTCCACCAAGCCCTTGCCCCAACAGCTTTCCATTCCTCTTCCCAAATCCCATTTGCAGAGAGGTGAACAGCCAGGGCCCATATGTCTTCAAGATTTTTCTTTAGTTTTGGACCTGCAGCAGCAACCACAGGAAGAGAAACAAAAAATTGGCAAACTTTTCCCAGCTGAGGCTTGGTTTGAGATTTAAACAGCTCTGCTAGAGGAACGTCTCCATTATATAAGGGGAAGGATCTGTCTCCAGATGAAAGAAAAACTTATGTTACAGGATAAGTTTATCCCCTGCCATTCTGCAGATGGATCATTTTGGGGCTAAGGCATGGGCCTTGTACTATTCCCATCTCTTCTATCAACACAGACAAAATCTTTATGGCTTTTCCCAGCTCCAAACAACGTCGACACAGATTTGCAGGGATTTCAAGGGTCATCAGAAACACTGCTGAACCTCCTCGGGACTTCATTTCTTCATCAATACCGCTAAGCTCACAGAGGACCTTCATTCCTTATTCCAGGCAAGCAATATTATATCATCAGAGAGATGGCACGAGCAAAGGCCAAAGTCATCATGCTCATACAGGTGCCATTAACAAGCACAGACACAAAAATCAATGCAGTGCACTTCATCCCTTTCAGCTCCATGCCCACACTGACCCCCGTTATCCGACACACCCTTTACGACCCACTCTGCAAATAGAGACAGTCACCTCCCAGTAAACTGGGCACCCCTTCCCGTATCCCTATTCCTGTGACACAGACAGATCTAAAAGAAAAGAAAACAAGTTTGTAAACACCAATATGTCTGTAAAATAAGAAGGAAAGAGTCAGAGGCTTATTCGAAATTAATGTCAGCCCCAAAGGATGTTTCTCCTGTCTCCGCAGTTCAGATTTATTGCGGTGATGCTGTGGTTCCCATGGCCTCTTGGAGTCAAAGGGGACAGAACTACTAGTAGGACTTTATTGTCTTCCCATGGCTGAACATAGGGGTTGAAATTAGAGCAGCCACTGATGCTAATCTGACTGCAAAGGGTGTCTGGGCTGCCAGACAATCTCCACCTCAACTGCTGCCACAGCTTGGTACATGAGAAGAGGGTGAATCCATAAGACTCAGCTGGTATGGGGGTTTCAGTATTCCCCATTGTGGATGGAGAGGTTCCAGTCACTGGACCAGTGTAAGTCCTCCCGTGGCCTGGGTGACCTCTGTGGTACGACAGCCTGAATTGGGTGAATTGGAATTGGGTGAACTCCAGGATCAATGTGTTGCCAACAGCACTGTTGGTCACAGAAACCAGCAGGTATAAAAAGACCTGGCACTGGCACCAGTGGCTGAGGCAGCCTATTATGTGAAAGAAAGTGATGAGTTTGGGGTTTGCCAAACCTCGCAAGCAAAGGTGGGTGGGAGGTGGTCACCAATCATCCTTCCATACATGCATGCATCTTTCTTAAGCACTCCACTACGTGTTTTCACAGGCACTACTGCTTGTACAAAACTAGGGTTTTATTGACTCTAAAACCGTTTGATCTTGAGTCTGATGGTCTGCTTCATGCTGTCTGGTCTCAGAGACACTTAAATCAACTAATGACTCCATTTTGGACCATGAAAATCCCTTTTGCTCAGTGAATTCTGGCTGCTTTGTCAGGGGTGATTCTGGATCTTTCAGGAGGCTCTTCCTAGGGGTCTGTTTAGTCCCAGATCCCCGTGCAATATATTTCTATTGTTTAATTGTTATCATGCCCAAACCAGCTGTTCATCTTTAAAGCAAATCACAGTCTTTTCCCCATTTTCTTTTTCTTCTTTGTCACTTCTCATGGCAGGAAAAAGAGACGATGCTTCATCTTTCCCTCCTGGGTTTCATTTTTGCACAGAGTGAAGTGCTCTTCAGACTTCTCTCTCAATATTTTGTAGTTAGCCTCTTCTGACTGAGCTAACTGGAGGCCATTAAAAGTATCAAGTGATTCACAACCAGCAACTGACAGAAATAAAGCCACCTCTTGACTGCCTTCTATTTTCTGCTGGCATCCATGGTTTGCAGGTGCAGGCAAAGTGCTGCTTAACACGTCTGTCTCTCCTGCATCTTCCAAGAGTTTTGATTCTGGTGGGTCTCATATGTCCCACTCTTCACCTACAAAGTGTTTATTTCTTTTGCTTTGCTCTAACTATCACGAGCTGCTCAGAAATCACTCAAATGTGAATAGTTTGACAGAGGTCAGACTTTTCCTTTAGTGTCCAAACTCTCAGTGCTGCAAAGCAAAGGGGACAACGTGATTTAACAAACCCATCCCAGATCTGTGTGAGGGTACAAGTCCCCACAGCTGATGAGGAGGCAGGCATAGAGACAGTGAAGCCTGCTGGGGGAGAAGCCATGAGTGTTTATTTTGGGAAGTGGAGTTTCAGCAGGGATACGAAAGCAGATGGTCCTGCCCTCTTCATTTAAGGAATACTTCTAAAAGGCGATACTATCCTGAAGGGTCACAGCTTCTTTCCTGCTCCAGGACCCCATGCACCAGGTTTGGCTGGCCAGTGCATCCCTCAGATATGCTGGCATGGAGGTCCTGGAGTGAGTAAGCTGCAGGTAAACGTAACTTCCCTGGCCACAGGTACTTCAGAGGTAGACCCTCACTCAGAGAAGGAGATATGACAGATTCTGTTGATTTGGCATTGACACTGTCTCTGGAGATGTTCCTCAATGCTGGCTTAGGAGAAGAAATTTAGATGCATTAGGAAAATAGGCAGAGAGAGGCTCTGGTTCAGTCAAAACTCATGGTGAGGCAACAGCCCATTATCCCACCTTTGTGTTCTCCAAACCACTGTCTGCTATCATCAGGTCACAGGTCTGGGAAGGTCCTGGGACCACCAGCTATCACCTTTTGCCTAAATCCCTGTTTGGGAATTTTCTCTGACCTTGGAAGAATCACGTGATTGACTGCAGGCTATAGCCCTCCATCCAGACACTTTTTCTGGCTCCTCCAGCAGCAAAAACAATATCTCAACAGGAGTGCTGGGAGGGAGAAGAGAACAGCTTCAGGAGTAGAGGAAGGAGCTCCTACTAGGAGGGAGAGAGGAAAGTCAGAGAGGAGGACTAAGAAGCAAAGCTGGAAGGAATGAATGGGGTCTTGGGGGGATTATGTGTGGAGGATAGAGAATAGGAAGCGTTGATGGGGTTTGGGAGAATAAAGCAGGCCCATAGGCATTCAAAGTATAGTGAGCAGTCTATCCTCACCCTTTTTGCCCCAAATGGGTGCTTGACACATCCCCTTTGTCTCTCCCATGGGAGCAGAAATAGGAAGCTGTTGTAGAGCCTAAAAGAACTAACTCCAGGTTCTCCGGCACAGCTATGCAGGTAGGCTGAGACTCCCTCCTCATCATGCTGAGACGCCCTTCAGCCTGTTGTTCTACAAAGTAAACTAGCGTTGGTTGCAACAAAGCCCCAGAACTGGGTGTTGATTCAGAAATTTGCCAGCCATTTTCAACCGTTTCTATTTCTTATCTTTGCTCCTCCCCACTGGACCCTCCCACCGGACTCCACCAGAGGCTGCAGTCCTTAAGGTTCTGGGTTCACTTAGGGACTTTGTAAATTATTAGGTCAAATCAGGGCTGTGCCTCACAGGAAAGGCTGAGATATTTCATTATCCTATTTCCCCATCAAATGCTCAATGACTATGTCATAGAGAAGAACAGGGGAGCTCAGCCACATCGAGCTCTGTGATCTTTTTCAGTTTGCCCAGAGGCTCACAGCACCCACACTTTGCTTAGGAAGAGCTGTGGGTTCCTCTTCGCTCAGCATACCTCAGGCTAGATCCTCCCACACACCGTGAATGAGGCCTATTTTAAGACATCGTGGGCAGGGTCTCGTGCACCTCTGTTTGCAATTTGTGTAACTCAGGCTGTGTGCCTGAGATGTAGTGTATACAGGAGCACATCCACAGGTGGGTGCATAGATGAGGCTATTTGGTTGATGTCTTCGGCGCTCCCCCATGCCTTCTAGAGCTGCTGTTCCAATGAACCCACCATTCACCCCATTCATGCTGAGTATGGGCACTCAAAGCAATACCTGATATCCTCTAAAGGCAGGACAGGACTATAAACCCTGTGCCCTGGCTGAAGAAGCAGAACGGATTTGAGTTCCTCCATAACCTTTCATCAGGCAATGCAGCCTAGAGGGGTCTCTGATAGACCTTCAAAGGAGATGGTGGCACAGGCAAAGAGAAGTTACACAGTGGTGGGACAGGGCATAGGGTAGCTTTCTAGTGGTAACTTCAGACAAGCCACTGGAATTGGGATTACCACTAGGGCCTTGGTAATTAAAAGGCTGCAGGCAGAAAGTGGTCACTGCCCACCCATGCAGACAAATCTCCTCCAGTAACTCCCTCGGGTCAAAACCATGAGCAGTCAAAACCATGAGCATCACATAGGGCATACCAACCAGCTTCACGCCAACACCTAGCAACTTCTTGGGGAAGCTAAATCAAATCACAGCTCTACCCAAAAGAAATAAAGTAGAATTTTCCCTCCATCTCAGCTCAACCTGAAGGTGTGAATAAGCACGTGGTGGTCAGTGAGTCTTGGACAGGAGTATAGGAGAATGGCCCAGCAGGGCATCTGCTGTCATTCCTTACATAAGGTGCCCAGCCCACCCTTCAGCCTGCTGCCTCCATGCCTCTCTGCTTCCCAAACCCATCTTTTGTAATGCTAAATAATAACAGGCCTTGTTCCCTGCCTTGCCTGCTTTTCATCTAAATTAAAACTCTGGCTAATCTCATTAACAAGCTCACCCTGGTGCCACCGTGTTCTTTGGATGCCCCTTAACATCATTAGGAACTTATCCGGGGGAACAAAAGGGCATTACTCCATGCAGGGAATGAAGAATTAGTGCAGGGGTGGGGTGTGCTTTGCAATTGTCCCCATAATCACTTGTTTGTGTGCAATTAGTGTCTTTAATCTCCATCTCATTGCCACTGTAGCAGTGAGCAAGTGTGGGTACGGGTGTCTGCATAGACAAAGAGATATGCAGGAGACAGCAGTACACAGGGCAGAAAGTGCAGCAAAGGAGGTGAAGTGTGTTCAGATGACGGGAGAGTGGAGTGAAGAGGTCTCGGAGTGGGTACAAAACAAGAGATTTAGGCGTATCATCAGTTAGGGTGTCAATCAGTGACAGAGCATTGATGACAACGAGATTGTTGGTGTAGAAAGAGACCAAACATGCTTCTTGGAAGGCACAACAGAGCTTCAGACCATCCTCCTGAGACACACACCTGGGTACAGGTGTATCGGGCCACATGGCGTTGAAAGACAGGAGACGGGATTTATTTGCGGTCCTGACCTCTTAACACAAAAGCAAGGCGATATTGCATCATAGAATCATCTAGGCTGGAAGGGTCCTTTAAGATCATCAAGCCCAACCATTAACCCAACACTGCCAAGTCCAGCACTAAACCATGTCCCTCAGCACCAATCTACCTGTATTTCAAATACCTCCAGGGATGGTGATTCAACCACTTCCCTGGGCAGCCTGTTCCAATGCTTGACAACCCTTTTGGTGAAGAATTTTTTCCTAATATCCGATCTAAACCTCCCCTGGCACAACTTGAGTCCGTTTTCTCTTGTCCTGTTGCATGTTACTTGGGAGAAGAGACCGACCCCCCCCACTCGCTACAACCTCCTTTCAGTTAGTTGTAGAAAGAGAAGGGAATACCAGGGGAAAGGGGGAAAAATAGAACCGAAGGAGGAAAGAATTGGTTTTATACCACTTTTCCAAATTCACCTGGGTAAATCACTATCCTGATACGTTGTTGAGCTTCCAATCTTAATACAGTTTGACAAGCACTTCTGTGAGCAGAAGTCATAAAGTCTGGTTTCCAACAGGGCTTAGTCCCATGGCTGGATTATTTTATGCCTGATAGTGTCTGAATGATACTTTTCCTGTACTCACCAGCACCACTGTATACCCATCACTACCAGCTTTAATTCCTTTTCAGCTACTAATTTTGTCAGGAGGAAAATCCCTGTGCAATGTTGCGTGACAGTCACCCATTGCAATGCCCAGAACCTTCAGGATTATCACTGGAAACAGGGATGGTGGTTCGCCTATGGACCGTGGAGATGTCCTACAGGAATGGGAGGGTGTTGGGATATGAATGAGTGGGCCAGAGGGCTGCTGAGAGTTTGGGAGGAGGAAGTTTGGAGTTCAGGCCACTCTATGTGATGCTCAAGAATACCCATCAGGGAAAGAAGCAACACAGTTTGATCAATCTGATGTCCTTTTGGGAAAGCATGTCTAAAGTCACATAACCAAACACGGGTACCCAGATGCCCACCCACCCCTACCACTCCCTCCTAATTCAGTGACAAAACTTCCAGTCTTGAATTCATCTATTTCTATCACTGACAACTGTGCGAAAAAAAAATGCTCTTTCTCCTTCTCTTTTTTATCTGGAGATTATTTGTTCCCTCTTATTCTTTCAGATAATTTGAGAAAGGAGCTTTCTTCATATCTCACTAGATTTGGAACAATGCAGAGGAAAATATTTTTCTCTTTCAGGCTCTCCTCCTGAGAGACAGACCATTACAGCCATTCATCTCCAAGTTTCTGGTTGTGTGTCCTTGGGGCGAAGACGAAGGAGGAGGTCATGTTTTTTCGCTGTTGAGATAAAGCCTGCAGAAGTGAGGCATCCGAGCACTGATCCATTACAACCCAACTTCTTGTTTCCAATCTGATCTTCCCAGCACCCCGTATATTGGATTTTTATTATTATTTTTAGGGCCTGCTCCCAGGACGCAAGCGTATTTGCCGCTCAGTGGGGCTGCCAGCATCAAGCACTTCGGTATCAATGTTGCTTCATCTCAGAAGTGCAGCTACACAGGAGTGGAGTGTGTTTTTTATTGAATTTCTGGGTTTGATCTCGCAGGCCTTTGTGATGAGGGGAGTGCGTGTTGCTTTGACTGAGATCAGAACCGCAGCAGCACTTTGTATATTGATTAGCTGAGGGAATCGCTCTGGCTTGGCTTTGTAACCCATTGTGGAAGAGTTTCTGCACGACGGCCGCATGCAGGTTTGCAATTCTGGGGGAGCAGGGATAGAGGTAAGCTCAATTTAGCTAGAATTTAAAGTGGGAGGTCCCCAAACCCTCTATCCTTGAAATAAAACTTATGGCTTTATCATTTTAGGAAGTCTTAATCCCTGCGACTAATTTCTCTGGAGTTCTTGATGGCAAAAGAAAGTGTATTCATTTATGTATGTGCATCTTGCAATAGTTTGTTGGTCAATGCTTAACTCCTCAAGTGGTTTCATTTCTTTTCTAAAACAGTATGAAGATATAAACTTGTCCTGAGTTCACTATAAACCTTACTCTAGTAAAATGTTAGTTTGAGAGGTTTTTTCTGAGAGTTCACAGTTTTGATATCTTCCAAAGTTGCCTGTGTGGCTACTCTGGCATAGTAAAAGGTTTATTTGAAGTTTGGTGTTCTGTGACTGTGGTCTTTGAGGAACAGCAGGGATGGTCCATGGCTGAAGGATAACCAAACTGCATCACTGAACTGCCACCAACGTGGTCAAGTCATGCAGGACAAGAACTGGGAGAAACAAAATCCATTTCTGTACTGTGTAAGGGCTTGATGATAGAAAAAGGGGCTTGAAATTGTCTAGGTCATCCCTGAGACAAGGGTCAGAAGCATGGCTGTGTAGGGCATCTGCATTGCTCTTTGTGTATGTGCTCATACATGTGCTGTACATGAGCTCACGCACAGCCGTCACCAGAAACATTTGGGTGGAGAGATATAGAAACATATATATACACGAAGACAGAAAAAAAGTGTATTTCAAGCACTGGTGTGTGTATGTGTTTTTACACACATATCTATATATATAGAGAGGAATTAAGAGAGGAATGAGCATACGTGTGTGTTGACCAAGAGAGATTTAGCAGGGGGAGTTAATGCTGCCTTGTGAACCCAACTGAGAACAGATTTGAAAAAAAAATAATAAAAGCCCTAAAATCACCGTCTTCTTTCTGAGTTTTCCATTCAGGCAGGCAGCTCCACAAACAATCAATGCAGAATTTGTCACAAGACAGTTGGCAGAACCTTTGGAGGGGGAAAAGCAGGAGGGAAGAGAGGAGGAACAGAGAGAAAGACAGGTCTGTCTGCAGCGGGGTAGGATGGGTGCAAGCAGTGTCTGAGTAAACAGGGACTAGTCAAGCTGTTGAAACAAGGCTGTAAGTTGGAGGAAGGTCTATCAATATCAAACCTCATCCACATGGAGAGGTGTGATGCGTACCCGGGGGCGTACAAAATGTGAGGGACCACTTTGGGATGTGTTTACAGGGCTGGGGATCGGTAGGGTGTGTGCACGTCCAAGGGTGTGTGACTGTGGCTGTACAAAGAGAGCACAGCTCAGACACTGCACACGGACAAGTTGAAGAATATGCCTTTTTTTTTTTTGCAGCCTACAATTATGCTGCCAATTTCCAGATCCTCTCCAAGTGCCCCCTCCCTTCTGAGACAATGCATTAAAGCATGGGGAAAGTGATACTTAACATTGAAATTCATCATTAATTCCTCCGTCTTTTATTGTCGTAACATTAGCCATAATGAACTCTTCTTGCACTGATGTCGATTTGGTGTGTCACTTTCCCTAGAAGTGCTTCATAACTTAGCATTAATTAATGGTGACTTATTGCAAATTGTGTTACAGAGCTGATAGCACTTCTGGGTAACTAAGTGTCACCAACTGCAGCCATCAAACTTGCTGCAGTAGCCAGGCGTCGTACAGGATTAATTGCTGTATCACACAAAGACATCACCTTTGGATGTGCGCAGGAAAGGAAGGAAAGTCCATGGCTTGGGATTTTAACTTGGTTCAATTCTCAGCTCTGCAATCGACCTCCAGCTTAGCCTTGGGCAAATCAATTAAGATGTTTGTACCTTTCCGTATTGCCTCAGCTGTGGCTGCATGAGGATTGGGGCAGGATGAAGTCCCAGGCGATAGGTGATTTGGCCCTGTGCAAGAGCCACCCTGCCTCTTCCCAGAGCTGGTTGCACTTCCATGAGGTCTGGCAAGGTTCCTCCCAGTTTGAAAGGTTCTGTAGACATGAAGGTGTCTCCATTTCACGGAGCTTTGCCTTCCAAAGGATCTGCCCGCTTTTGCTCACCCAGACTTTGATGTGTTACTGCCTACTCCCAAATCCAGCTGGGTCCAAACCCTCCACTGACAATTCAGTCCACAGGGAAGTTTGGCCTGAAGTTACACATGTGTACAGCTCCTCAGGGACAGACTGTAGCCAAACTGATGCCGACCACCGTGCTAACAGTAAGGAAGTTAGTTCTGACCTCTCCTCCCATGCCTCTGTGACTACTGTGGTGACAAACCCACAGCTTTCTGCTAACTGAACGCTTCTGGGACTATGTTTATACTGCTGCCCTCCTAGCTTCCAAAACAGGGTGTCCCAGTCCAAATTGGCTGTCACAAATGGTGTTTGGCCCATGCCCACCATTTAAATTTCCTACTGCTGAGACCCACATACCAGTGCTGTTCAATTTATTAGAATGGAGGTACTGTGTGTCACAGCTGCCCATGCAGACAGTAGCTTTTACCTACTTGAAAGAACAGCTAAGATGTTAAATACTTTGGGAGACGGACAAAAACAGAGGGATGGGAAGACAGCAAGACACAAAGCAAAGCAAAAGGAGACAGGATGAACCAGGTGTGCTGGTTTTGCTGGGGTAGAGTTAATTTTCTTCATAGTAACTAGCGTGGGGATATGTTTTGGATTTGTGCTGAAAGTAGTGTTAATAATACAGAGATGTTTTCATCATTGCTGAGCAGTGCTTACACAGAGTCAGGACTTTTTCTGCTCCTCACACCGCCCCGCCAACAAGCAGGCTGGGAGTGCACAAGAAGTCGGCAATGCACCCAGACGGGACAGCTGACCCCAACTGCCCACAGGGATATTCCATATCATATGACGTCACGCTCAGTATATAAAGCTGGGAGAAGAAGAAGGAAGGGGGCGGAGGGAGGGACTTTCAGAGTTATGGCATTTGTCTTCCCAAGTAACCGTTACGTGTGACAGAGCCCTGCTTTCCTGGAGATCATAGAATCATAGAATCATAGAATGGTTTAGGTTGGAAAGGACCTTGAAGATCATCGAGTTCCAACCCCCCTGCCATAGGCAGGGACACCT
>VUYV01000317.1:772074-815600 GCA_008711295.1 Anarhynchus alexandrinus
TGTCAAATCCATGTCTCTCCAATTTAGAGACCAGGATATCGTGTGGGACAGTGTCAAATGCCTTGCACAAGTCCAAGTAGATGACATCAGTCGATCTTCCTTTGTCCACCGCCGTTATGACCCCTTCGTAGAAGGCCACCAAATTAGTCAGGCAACCACCAAATTAGTCAGGCGGCCACCAAATTAGTCAGGCAATTTTGATGGCCTGACGATGGGAAGCAGTGAATGAATTCCTTGTTTTGATTTTGCTTCACATTTTAAATTGTCTTTATCTCAACCCACAAGTTTTTTTCTCACTTTAACTCTTCTGATCTCTCCCCCATCCCACCATGGGGGGAGTGAGCGAGCGGCTGTGTGGTGCCTGGTTGCCGGCTGGGGTTAAACCACGACACCAGGAGTTAGTGACAGAAGGGTAGAAAAATGAATGAAGGGGCAGATATCCACCAAATAGCTGCCAAATACCCTCTGCTTTGACAACCTGAGGATGGGATGAATCAAAGAGGAGAATTTAGCACAAATCGTTTCTAGGAGAAAATGGCCACCGAGATACTACACCCAGACATGCAAGACCAGACCAAACACTTGGTCTGAAGTGAAATACTTCGGTGGCTGGCTGGCAACTCTTTGAGTGCACCACTCTTCTCCAGGAGCTAAAAGCATGCAGGAAAGCAGAAGCAGTACCACAAACAATCTGGTTGTCTGGATACAGCATCAAAACCCTACTCACATCAGGTCTAGGTGCTTTCCTGAGCTGTCTGCACCACTGACAAGGGAGCCACAAGAGACTAGGTTCACAGATCTTCTTCCTTCAGACCTCTTTATCATCAACACCAAATCCATCAACACCATCCAATCACCCAAAAAACAATAGGAATTTACTCCAAAAGGCAGAAAGTCACATCTCACTGGTAACCAAAGGAGCCTGAGAGGAAAAGCTCATTTGTAAGCATCTGAAGTTTTTATATCTAGAGCTACAAACTGTGCTTGCAGATGGAGACACCCACATTTAGGTGTCTTTCTGTAGGTTTCTCTGTCTGAGCTGCCTGTTTGAGCTCTTGGGGGGGCCACTGGAGATCTGGTTGATGCAGCCAGCGGAGTTTGACTGTGATGGTATTAATTGTAGCGGGAGCTCTGACACCATCTCCCAAGGAAAGACCCCAGTGTGGACATTCAGATGAAGGCACCGCAGGCCCACAATGGTTCAGGTGACTTGTCCTCCCCTGTGAATTCAGCAATTTTAGAAAATAGCCTGAGACTCAATCACTCCTCATGTACAATAACTTGCCTGAGACTAAAAGATAAAATAAGAGATAGCAACTTTCATCAGCAATGGGAAAAACCCTTAGAGAAAAGAGTATAGTTCGTTAAAAGTGACAGCATTGTTTAGCACACCGAACTGTGCCTTTTGGCTTAACAGGTCTGGGGCTCCAGTCCCAATTTTATCCCTGCTGCATGCCTTAAATGTAATATAATTCTAAACAGATCTGTTCTCCTCAGAGAAGAGACTCAACCACCCTCTTCGTAGATATTAAAAATGCAGGCAGAAGCTGGTGTTTAATGAGTTGACTTGCAAGGTACTAAAGCCGGCTACCACCTGTCAGTGTCTTCAGATGTGCTCCTAGGCCTTAATTAAGAGCTGCCCTTTGTTTAATTTCATTCCTCCTCTCCCCAGCCCCACCAACCTCCTTCCTCCCTTTTTGGTTTGGGTTGTTTCAGAAGACAGAAACCGGCCCCAGGGAGATGCCTTCCAAAGTCAATCAGAAATTCATTTCAGGAGGGAGCCCAGTCACAACTTCTCATTTATTCGTCACCGGCTAGTGACTTCTAAACTAATCGGCGGGACAAAAGCAGCCAGCCAAGCATGCAAATCAGATTAACAATTTGCACCTTTGTGAAAGGGATTAGCTGCTCTGCCTGGTGTGGATGCTCTAAGAAATCAATCTGCATCTGTCAAAAACTGTAACCTTACTTGTGTCCCTGACTCCATACTTGGGTTGGTTAAGATAATAATAATTAATTAACAGCCTGCTTTAGATTGCATCTTCTCCCGTATGGGATTAATCTTGTATTTCCTTAGGGAGCTGATTTTCCAGGCTGGTTGCGAATTTATTCTTTGCTGCTGTAATACATGATGGTGTTTGCACGCTTTCAGGGTCACAGCTACAGCAGGGAAAGCATAGTGGTTAAAGCAGTGGAGCCGGTTTAGGATTGTGTCCAAATCCCATAAATGCCACATGTGACTTCAGATAAGTCACTTAATCACCCTTTCTCACACCCTATATTTACCAGATCAGTCAAGGCAAGCGGATTTACAAGGATGATTCATCCCAAAAAGGGCCAAGGGACATCGCTTCTATTCCTGACTCCACTCTGAAACTTGGGTAAAGTCACTTTACTTGAACATCCCGTCTTCCCAGCTGCAGAGGGAGGGCAGCATCTGCTCATCCCTAAAACCTGAGTGGCAGCCCTCAACCAAGGCACTCGCTTGCAGGCATGACCAGCTTTCAGCAGCCTTAGGAGAGGAGGTGAGTTTTGTGGATGGAGGGTTTTCAGTAGGGCATCATGTTTCTGTATTCACATGGGGGGGTGTCACCTGCAAGGTGACAGCTCTAAATCACATTTCCCCAGAGAGATGTTTAGGCAGCGACCAGGTACAAGGTAAACCCTAAGTACTAAAAGTAGGGATCCACCCAAACTCCTGTAAAGTGGAAATAAGCTCTTCTCTGTGAAACTGTCCCCCATACATGTTGGGGAGGAAGAGGTGAAGATACCAAATAAAACTCAGAGTAATACTTGTAATGCACGGGCTGGTGATGGTGCAGAAAGTAGCTCCTCCAAGCCCTGTTTCCAAATAAAAGAAGAAAGGAGGTTGTAGAGAAGTGGGGGCTGACCTCTTCTCCCTCGTGACAAGTGATAGGATGAGAGGAAATGGGTTCAAGTTATGCCAGGGGAGGTTTAGATTGGATATTAGGAAAAAAAAATCACTGAAAGGGTTAACAAACATTGGAATAGGCTGCTCAGAGAGGTGGTGGATTCGCCATCCCTGAAGGTATTTAAAAAAAGGGTAGATGTGGTACTTGGGGACATGGTTTAGAAGCGGTTTTGTCAGGTTAGGCTAATGGTTGGACTTGATGATCTTAAAGGTCCCTTCCAACCTCAACAATTCTATGATTCTATGATTCCAAGACAATGACCTTCCCACTCATTAACTGAAGTCTTTGGGCAAAGCAACCAAGTTTTCAGAACCAATAAACTCTCCCCCTTTCTGCTTCCGTGTTCACCTTCTCAGACTAATCCCCCAGAAAGGAGACCTTGCAAGCTGCTGAAGAGAGCAGCCCTGCTCGGAAAGTGCAGGCTCCTTTCTCCCATGCCCTATTGATGTCACAGCCTGATTAAGGCCAGCAAATGTCATTTTCCACAGCACGGCATCCCATACCTGGCAAAGCTTTTCGCCGTGGAAAGAGAGGGAAAAGGGAGAGGAGGGGGAGAGGCAGGGGAAGCAGCTGTCAGAAGAAGCGTGCTGTGCCCGGCGTGTCCCTTCAGGTGTGAAAGGAACATCTCCACTCTCCTCCTCCACCCATCTCCAGTGTGCAGCCAGGCAGAACCAGGCAGCTGCTGCTCATTACCGGCGTGGAGACCTGTCAGAAACACTCAAGACCCAGGACCACATCTTAATAGAGGAGATGCAGAAGGGACTTGCATCTCTTGCCAGAGCAGCTCGGTGACCACAGTAGCTAAGGCTGTGGTGGGACAGCAGCATTTGGATGGCTTTCTTGAAAGTGGCACATCCTAGATCCTGTAGAAAGGAGCCAAATATCCCTACATCCTCCCATTTTTCCTTCTCTTTCCTTTCCAATTAAGGTCAGACAGTGTCTGTACAGGGTGTGGACTGGACTCCTAGACAAGGCGTTCACAATCCCTGGAGGGAACAATTTTTTGGGTCCCTTCTGTGTGTTGCTGTGCAGTTCAGATGTTGCTGACTTCAGGGTTGGGCAGATCCCTCTCACCCAGCCACAAACCTGTCATCTCAACCTCACATCTCTATTGAGCTCTCTCTGGTTCTGTAGCCACTCAGTGCAAAACCTCCAAGATCTCCTCCACTCGCCATGGTGGTCAAAATACAGTAGCACGGGGTGGTGATCTACACCATCCTTTGAGATGTCTGTCCTAGTACTTCTACGGTACATACCCCACAGGTTTCCAGGTAAGACCTTTTGCATTGCCATTCTTCCTGGTGCAGAGTAGGGTGGCAGAGAGATGCTGAGCAGCTTGTTTGGAGGTACTTGGAGCCTACGGAGTGGTCTTTTCAGGGGAGTGGAGCTCATCTCCATCAAATTTACCCTATGTCTGCTTTAGAGCCGCTTTGGATGAGGGAAGTCTACACCCCACTACAGGACACAGGGTAGGCAGATCCTTGGCCACCGCAGTGAGCTTTCCTTTCCAATTTGTACATAACACTTTCATTAGAAGTTAATTTTCTGTTTATTTAACCTTTCAGCTTCTCCAGGCAAGCTCTCACCTGCAGTGCTGAACTCCTGAAATTACTTGAATGCTCCCAAATCCTTAATCTCCTCCTTTTCCATGACAGCCTCTCCCAAAGGAAGAGTTGTTCCCTGGCACCAGGCAGGGTGGACAGGGAAGTTCAGCTCCGTGCTGCCGCTTTGCCGTGCAAGCAACACCCACCACCTCCTGTCTCAGACTACTAGTGCCTTTTTGTCCTCCATTTCCTCTCAGCAGAAGGATCCGGGCAGTGCTGCAATTCAAACAACACCCCATCCTCACAAGCCTGTCTTGTCTGGCCTTGGACCTGTCTGCCTCACAAGGACAAGAACATCTCCTTCCTCGTACCACGGGCTGGTCATGTCAGCCTGGGATCAGCGAGTGTCTCCTGCTCAGCACACACATGCAGCACCCAGCATTCACACTCACCTTCTTTTGTGGATGTAGAGTGAACGTGCAAGAAGGAGCAGCAAGACAGGGTTGGGATGGCGTGGAAATGTTGGAGGAAAAGGAGCAGAACAGGATTTGTGATGAGCATGTCAGACAAAAATTGTAACTTGGGTCAGACATCAGGAAAGAGCAGACAAAGGCCCATGGGAAGTCCTGGGCATACCTGCACATCAGGACCAGCAGCCCCTGTGACTACTTAGATCTTGTCAAGCAAGGAATGATATCTCCCTTTGAGCCATAGTCTTTCTTTCTCTGGAGCTCTGGTGACGGCCCATCAGTGTACATCTATTAAGCAGTTTGTTATTGTGACAGCTGACACGGTGATTGCTCGGTATGAATTGCAATTACCGTCCAAGCACAATGCATTTAAACTTATCAAATAGGCAGCTTTAACTAACCAACAATTCTGCTCAGGCGGCCGGGCTTCCTCCTGGGAGAAAGAGGCTCCTGAGAAGCTAATAGCTCCTCTTCCAAAAGGGACGTGTGCCCAGACAACAGCAGGGCTGGGCTTTTGTGGGGAAGGATGCTCAGGTGTTAAACAGAGAGGATATTCTTACTTGTTCCTTTGCCAAGCATTAAGAGAAATGGGAGTACTCCTGGATCAGAGCCATCCCACTCAAAAACCCCACAGGTTAACAGGGAAGGTCTACCCCATATCCTTTCCCCACACTGAGGGAATCAGATGCTAAAATCTGATGAGAGCTGGAAGGAATTTGTATGAAAATAATAAAAATAAAAACAAAAATAAAAATAAAAATAAAAATAAAAATAAAAATAAAAATAAAATTAAAATAAAAATAAATAAAAATAAAAATAAAAATAAAAATAAAAATAAAAATAAAAATAAAAATAAAAATAAAAATAAAAATAAAAATAGTGCGTGAAATCTCTGATTTTGGTGGTGCATGTTTTGGGTTTTAATCCTATGAGTTCTCAGTCTTAAACATACACGCTACCCTTCCTGCGAGCTTTCACTGCAGGCCACAGGATGAAGGGAATTGCAATCCTCTGAAGCCAAGAGTCCAAGGATGTCCCCCAGAGACACCCCAGAAGGATCCCATATGTTCAAATAAGCTGCTGGAGCCGATTTCCTGGCAGTAGCCATGGTACGCAGTTGGAACAAGCCTGTCCCAAAACATCTCCCCTCCCTCCTGCATGCCAAGCACAGCTGAGCCGTGGTCCTGACACACAGCAGCCCAGGAGGGGTGGATGCTGGCACCGGAGCTCATCGGTAGACTTGGAGGTGGACTGCAAACTGGTTTGGTTGCACACAAGTCAATTCTCCAGCAAATAGGAAGGCTTCTCATGTGCAGAAGGCACTCAGGAGCACAGGGAGAGTATGGACATTGTAAGGCCTTCTGGTGGCCCTCCCTTCCTCCAGCAAAGCTGTAAAAAGGAGATGCATCCAAGCACTCGGTCTGGTGCCATTGCAGGGACAACCAGCACGGGCAGGACTTTTTGCTGTCCCAGATCTCAAGGCCTGAGTTTGCATCCCTAGGAGGAGTGGTGAGCCTACTCACTAAACAGGACAAGAATGGCAGTCATTGTCCCTCCTTTCTTGCATCCTGGTATAGCCCCATATCGCCCATAGGCTGGTATTGAAGGACAACAGAAGCACTGAACCCGGAGAATGAGGTTGGATTTGCAATCTCTGACTACTTTCATCCTGCTTACCCCTCACCTCACCTTGCCAGGTTACAGCAGGCTACATGTCTATCTGAGTCTTCTCAAAGGGCCATCTGCAATTCAGTCCCTGCCTTCGTACATGTTTGATAGTCATAGAATCATGGAGTCACAGAATCACAGAATGGTCAGGGTTGGAAGGAACCTTTGGAGATCATCTAGTCCAAGCCCCCTGCCAAATCAGGGTCACCTAGAGCAGGTTGGGCAGGATCACGTCCAGGCAGGTTTTGAGTATCTCCAGAGAAGGAGACTCCCCCACCTCTCTGGGCAGCCTGTGCCAGTGCTCTGCCACCCTCAAAGTAATGAAGTTCTTCCTTATGTTGAGATGGAATTTCCCATGTCCCAGTTTGTGCCTGTTGCCCCTTGTCCTGTCACTGGGCACCACTGAAAAGAGTCTGGCCCCATCCTCTTGCCACCCGCCCTTTAGATATTGATAAGCATTGATGAGATCCCCTCTCAGTCTTCTCTTCTCCAGGCTGAACAGCCCCAGGTCTGTCAGCCTTTCCTCAGAAGAGTGCTGCTCCAGTCCCCTGATCATCTTTGTAGCCCTCCACTGCACTCTCTCCAGTAGTTCCCTGTCTTTCTTGAACTGGGGAGCCCAGAACAGGGTCAAGGTGGAGATGGAAAGTGCCTGACCTCTTTAGAGCCCTCTGCACAGCCTCCAGCATGCCTAACTCTACTTCACCCTCTTCCTCAGTTTTCCTTCTTTCTTTGCTGAAAATACAGTTCCTGGGACAATAATTGCCAGACAACATGTACACAAGATGACTTTGTTCTTTGGCCTGATAGCACAGCTCTTTAAATTCACCTCAACAACTCTTCTCAGTGGCTTTGACTGGCCAGACACTTTTAACCTCTTTCTTGTTGCGTGCAAAGTCCACTGCTTTGATTTGTCTCACGGGATGGGATTCATCTTACCTAATGTTAGATGTCTACCACGTTGATCGTCTGCAGCTAAGCTAGTCACCTTCGGCTACCTTTATAGTCTGCAGAGAGAAATAAGCACTGCCAGGACATGAGTCATCTGACCTATTTGAGATGTCTACTTTAGAATGAGATTAATCACGCTCTGGAAGCACCTGTTTTTCTCCAACTAAAGCAGGAGTCTAGACAACCAGCTCAGATGAATTTAACCTCAGTGTCTTTTTAGGAGCTCGTCTCCCCAGGATCATTGGCTGTAATGAACCCTCCAGCAATTTTCTCAGGCCTGCTGTAGCTGATCTGTACTTTGGCCCATGCTGTGTTTCAGACAGCTAATGATGATAACTATGACCTAATGAGACCAAAGGCTGCTGTCGTCTCCTGCAAAAGCAAATCTCATTTCTGCCCTTCGGAGGAGGTGGGAGAAGGAGCATAAATGTACCAGGCCAGGCAGCTACACTTGGGTACTGGACACGGGTAGCTTTGGGGGTCTTTTTGTACTGCCCAGATGGTGAGAATCCTGCTCAAATTGTGCAGAAGAGATGTCAGAGACCATAGGTAACTTGAGTGTAGGTTCACACTGCAAAATGATGAGGATCCTGCTTGTGCTCTGTCTGCTTTTCCTGACAGTGCTGGCTCTCGGCCTTGCCAAAGTCAGGGCTCAAACTGGGAAGCAGGAGGAAATCCAGAGTCCCAGAGCTGAGTGTGTGCTGGGGAACATCTCCTTAGAGCATGCAGTGTTGCAGCCATACAGCATCGTGCTGACCATAAACACCTGGACAGACAGCCTTTGGAAGGAGCTCCAGGTGTGCAAAGGGGACTCAAGTGTTGGAAAAAAACTGCCATGTGGTCTGGTCAGGTCCCCGGTCTGGATGGTGCAGAGAACAGGACACCATGGCGTGCAGCTACTGGGCTTCCCAGACATGCCATTGAAGAGCTGCAGCCAACATATGTGTGGACTGAGAGCTGCCCACCGTGCCCACCCCTGATACATCCAGGGCACACGACAAAGAGCTTGGACCCACACAAATGCTTGCACATTCACGTGTCTCAAGAGGCGAGGTGGCATCCGTGTCTAAATGTGTGCTCCTCCATAACAGTATTGAGCCTGAGCTTGCAAAAGCAGCTCTGACCTGTGCTTAATTAATAGAGAAGACATACTCTTGAAGTCCCGCCTTGCTGTTAGCATTCCTGGTTGGATACAAACAAATTTATAGGGCAGAATGAAGTACAGCAGGATCTGTGCTGCAAGCAAGATCATGGGATTTGGTTCTGAGAGCAATTCCAGGTTTCATTAAACCATCAGTTAACCACTACCCCAGCTTTCCCCAGTGTAAAACCACAGGGGGAATCTGAGCCCAGCTCAGTCTGTACTTGGTGGTTCTCACAGTCTGCAGGCGTTCACATCTCCTCTGCTCTCTGTCCGTCACACTTCCACTTTCCAGGTGCCTTTGCCACAAAGATGAGTTTGTTATCCCATCAGTGAAAAACAGGATCGGCTCGACGTCTATCTTTTCCCCATCTCCAGGAGCAATGTGGAGGCAAACCTCTAATCGGTAGCGTTCAACCCCTTCTTGCTTCTGCTCAGAGATGCCCTTGTTGAACGAGCATTCTCTCTGCTAAATATACATCATTTGTTGCTCTTGCAACCAGCCATGAATAAGACGATGCAGGAAACATGGTTGAAAAGCACACACACGCACAGAGGAGCGAGCTGCTTCTCGCCGGGCACTCGTGGCCGTTGCTTCCTGGAGAGGAAAGGAATTTCCCTGAAGTGCCTCACAGAGGTTTGTTCTCCGCTTGCAAAAGCAAAGCAGCATTTAACATCAGATTAAATCAGTGAATGGGAGCATAGGAGTGGGGCCAAGGGTGAGATGGTGTTTTGTGATATAGTTAAGGCTTGCAGCAATCGCCGTGTTTTGGGAACAGATAGCATGAGGAAAGAGGTCTCACGTACACTTATTTTTTTTTAAGCATTGCTATTCTTATAGGAGTCTCTCATCCATTTGGACAAAAAAAAATTATTTACACAGCAGAAGCTGAAGAAGGGCTCAAGTCCCTTTGTCCCAGAACTTGGCTGAAGTTTCAAGATAGCCCTCAACAAAAGCAAAACAATGCTGGTGGCTGTTTGAATCTTTCTCAGGTGCAATAAATCCTAGGTAAGTCAGCCAACTTGCAGCTATGCTAGTCCCTTATTTTATTTTGCCTCTCTTGTTTCAGGCAGAAAGAGGGACACAAATGTGAAATGGCAGAGAAAAAAATTGGAAGGAAAGGAGGAGGAGGGTTCAGGTGAAAGGAGAGCCTGGAAATACCATGGTCAAGGGCAAGGTCTGAACCAGGAAACTCTGTACGGGACAGGAGGGACCACGCTATCCAGCTGAGAGCTGCAATGGTTTCACCTACTCCCGAGGAAGCTGCTACCCAGAGGGCAGGAAGAAGTGAAGGATATTTGCTTTCTCTATTACAAGGACACAATCCAGGACAGACGGTCAGTATTTCTGAGAGACCTCCCCTTTCTTTAGCCCAGAAAGGCCTCAGTACATCTGCTCTGTGCTCTATTTTCCTCACTTCTACCAGAGGACTCCAAGCAAAGTATCCTGGGGGCTGTGACAGAGCAGAGGTATGCAAAGGAGGTAGCATGTGAAGCTATTTTTCCACTGGGAATATCTCTTCATATTAAAAATACAAATTGGCCACCACCCCATCCTCTTGGGACTCCTTCATCCTCACCTACGTTTGCACCTGAAGGTGCAAACTCCCTCTGTTTGTGCTGACACGGAGGATGCTGTCTAGAAGCAGCTTATGTAGGCAGTTGCCCATTAAACTATCTTGTCCGAACCCCGGTGAAATTTGGCAGTGAGGCATTTCACCTCTATCAGCCCCCCCTTGGATCGATCCCTCCATTTCCGTACTTATCGTGCCAGTCGAGGTGTTGCCCCCACGCCAGGGGTTTCTGGGGAGTTTCTTTGACCTCCCTCCAGGTCAGACTGCAGATGCTGTTTACCGGCTCTGAGCATCTGCAGGACAAAAGCATCCAGGTGCATGAAAATCTGCCTTCCAGCACCGTCCTCCTCCTCAACAGCCACCCTAGGCAGTAACTTTAACTGCATTAATTAGTCACTGTTTACTCTCTCCAGGTCTCGCGTTATCACTGGAATACTCATCTAAATCTGGTGGCCAAACAAATTAAAACTAATGAGGCCATTAGGGTCATATTAGCATACAAGGAAAATGGGAGAGCTTCCGGAGGAGGCTTTATTGCCAGACTGGGCACGTGCCGTGCTGTGTGCTGCCGGCAAAGCCTCATTTCCAAACAGTATTGGAGAGAACAGGAACAGATGAACTAGATGGAGGGATGAAACAGTACCAAATCTGGAATGTGGCAGGACAAGGTTCCCTGCTGCCTCCTGGGGTGTTTAATAATGGCAAACATGGTGGGAGCAGCAGGTCTGGATGAAGGACCGGTGGCAGAGATTTGAGCAGATGGGTAGGACTTGGCACACAACACCAAGGGAGGATTCATGTCTCAGCTCTCTGGACAAGTCACTTGACCTCCGCTAGTAAACAGGCCTGGTGCTTCAACAGAGGCTTCAGACAGAAGGTCATTCAATTAATTCCTATGCAGGTGGTTGCCGAGCCAGGAAGCCAAGGAAGCAGAGGGAACGGGATCGGGATATGAAGCCAGCCACATCCTCTTCTCCTATGCCTTTGGCTACAGACAGGCTTGCCTAGCATTTCTGCTGGCCCAGGAGCTCACCTGGGTTTGAGGAGAGATCTTACACACATGAGGGAAGGTGTCTTGGTTTTCACAAATTCTCACAGATGCTGGACAGGCTGTTGGGAGAGACAAATGCAATGGGAAGATAAACAGTTATAGAAGAAATACAACTGATACAGAAGTGAGGATGGCTCCTCTAAGGGGATAGATAACAGGCCAGGAGAGAAAGTTCATCCATGCTGAGATCCACCTTATCCTGCAGGCACTCACCTGTGGGGAGTGAAAGTCCCCATGTCTGTGTGAGAATGGGGTACAAAATCCCCTCCTACCCCTCCGAGGCAAGAACCTGCTCCTCTTCTGCCTTTGAAACACAGATGGTGGGTAATGATCTGTAACAGCCCTTCTTCACCACTCACCCACCTCATCTACTGGGAGGCATGATGGTGTCGAGCAGAAGACTTAAAACTGCAGCTGGAGAAAGTGCTTTGTAATTGGGTTTGTGGGACACCTTGGCTCTGTCACTGGGACTGTGCAGGTTCTTGCCTGCTCCATGGCCCTGGACATTTGGCATTCAGCTCACACGCAGCGGGAACTGCTCATAAGGTCTGCAGCACCTGGAGGAGAGAGGAAAACACTCGCTGCCCTCCATGGGTTGATGCCTCTGCCACAGCACCGACAGCCGCAGTTTGCCAGTTCATCCCCTGTGCTGCAAGAACATCACTTCCATGAATACAGCATCCTCTCAGGCAGCAGCCTTAGGTCTGTCCATGCCATGCTTACCCCATCCCAAAGAACCTTGTCATCTTCTTTCCTCCCACCTTATGGTGATGCAGTTCCTGCAGATGAGGTGGGATGGGTGGGTGAGCGAAGTGGCCAGACCTCTCCTCCACCCTTTCTTCACACATACATTTAAAAGAAAAAGTAAAATTAAGGAAAAAAAAAATGGCCTGTAGTTTGGTTTGGCAAAAATCATTTTATTCCAGCTTGCTATCAGCCAGATCTAAAAGCCTGTCAGCTCTTCAGGACCACAGCCCTGGCGAGATGGGCAAAGGTAGTAGAGCCAACAACTGACACAGCAAAACAGGAGAATTTTACTTAGAACAAATAGCTAAAAACAAGGACTGCAGAGGGCTTAGGGGCACATACAGCTGTCAGCTCCTGATGCCCCTGCTCCCTCCAGTTCAGCCCTCATGGCTTTTTCTGGCTGCTTCCAACCACCCCTTAGCCCCAGCCAAGGCAGTGGCGGGAGAACATGGGAGGTGGTGGGGAGTGGAGAGCAGAGACAGGGTCACCTGTCCTCTTCAGCCCCTTTACTTCGCAGCCTCTGGCTGTCGCTGCTCCCCCGAGGATGGTGGTTTGAAGCAGAGGAGGATGCTGCAATGGGCAGGACATAACAAGGAGCAAACAGTGCTCGCTGTCTCCATGCTTCTCCCCCACACCTTACCTCCTCTCTCTGCTCATCATGTAGCTCCTACAGCCCAAGAGAAGCAGCCCTGTGTGCTCAGAAGGTGCTGGAAAAGGACAGCAAAGGTGCTTTCTGCTTCTCACCCTTCTCCAGCTTTCTCATATTCCACCAGCCGAGTGTTGCCTGCTGTCTGCATTACCTGGTCCCCAGCAGCAATGCCCAGAGGAGGCTGTAGGAAGAAGGAAGAGAGAGAGGGCATGCAGGGGCGTGCTTTGGTTCCAAACAACCCATGGGCACCACTATGAGGGTCACGCAGACATGAGACCATGCCAGGCACAGAAATACAGACTTTACATTAAGAGCAAGTGGGAAGTCTTGTTTTGGCCAAGAGTTCAACCCAGATGGCTAAGAAGAGCACAAAGGAATCTTAGGCGGAAGGGAATTTATCCTGCTCTCTTTCATTAACACAGAACTTCCTTCACAAGCCCAGTCTGGTTGTCTGTGCTATCATTGTCCCACTGGAGTCCAGCACAACAGTCTGTTGGGGAACGGGGCCCACTATGAGCAAACATATCAGCAGAGACAGCAGTTGCGTGGTGACAGCTTCCACTGGACAGACACAGTTAAGGAAAGAAGTGTTTTTTGCCAAGGGGAAATTTTGCTAAGGAGCATGAAAAAGATCCGTAGGACTAGTGCCAGAAAAGATGAGGCTTTAGGACCCTAAATACAGCCCTTCCACCTTGGACAGGGAACGTGATGCTTGCTGTTGGCGAACACACAAAGTAGGTTTTATTAATCACTTGTGGCACTGTTTCTGAAGGAAGGGGCAAGGCTGGCTGTCTCCTGAGGCTCTGTAGGCTCCACACACCAGCACCAACCCATCCCCAAATGGGACAGACACAAGCTGCTGGCAGCACCTGGAATATAAATTCAAGCTGATGAATAAAATAGAATATAGGGCACCAACCTGCAAAGCATTACAGACTTCATCTCTGGCCTTTGAGTAAGTGCTGAGAAAACAAGCTGGTTCCTCAGTCTAATCCATGGTGGGGACAGGCTGCAAATGCTCAGCACCTCTCCGCCTAGCTGATCAGTAGCATGACTTGGCAGAGGCAGTGCCAGCCACGGGGAATACTTCGAGCTTCCTTCAGGGAGATATACAGAGATTTAGAGGGGAAAAAGCTGGAGGCTGCAGCTCTAGGAAGAGTGATTTCTGCTTAGGCAGCATGGGGTGGTATCCGAGAGCAAGGGACAAAACGATGATGGTACTTCAAAGGACCATAAACCAAGGTTATCAGAGTAGAAGGAGCACCTCAGGATCTGCTCAGGTGTTTCAGTGCCTTAATAAGGACTTCTAACCATCTCATCAGGTGGGTATTCTGTCCATCTCTGTTCCTCCTGCAGGCACCAAAGGGGGAACTGCTTGGAAGAGGTAGGAGGAAGGCTTTTAGGAGTAATTAGGTTCTTCAGCTTGGCTCATAGGACAAGAGAAATGTTTTGGTTAACACAAGTATATTTGGCACCCATGCTGATGATGATTCCTGTCAGCCACATGCTTGGAGGTGCCTGGGATGTGGGTGCTTAGTCCAGTGGATTATGTCTTGCTTACCTGAGCATCTGGAGCTCAGTGGATAGTTCACTCAAGAACAACTTATTTATTGGATGCTGCCATATTTTCCTCTTGTGGAATAACTGGCAGGAGGCTGTTGTTTTCTGAGGTTTATTTATTTTATCATTTTATTTTGCAATGAATTTCTTTCCCGCTGTGGAGGTAGCACAAAGAAGAGATTATTTGCTGTTCAAGCTGGTCATTACCAAACGCATAACTTCTACGGTGTCATTTCTGTTTTTTTGAATGGATGAGGGTCACTTTTAGGACCTCTTTTTGTAAGAACGAATACTTAAACAAGAAGTTTTAAAATGTATTTCCCACAAGCACTTATGCTAATGAAGAGAGAATTTACAGAAATCTCTGAAAAAGAGCACTGGATCATCCCTACTTGTCTTGTTTTCTGGAGATCATCCAAGACTGAGCTAATGCTTATGTTTCTTTGCAGTGCTAGAAGGCCTTAGAAACATCTCCAGAGGTTCTTATGCTTTCATAACAGCACTTGAAATATATGTATCAACCAATAAAGAACATTTCTATTTTTTTATAATAAAAACACATGTAATCTACATGCATGCATGGCTCAGGTGACTGTGACTAGGTCACTAAGCTTTTCATCTACATGCTACCAGCCCAAACTTGGTCTCAGGTGGCATTAGCAGGAAGCCATTGCTATGTCCCTGATACAAGAGTGACATCTTATGGGACACAAACTGGCTCTTAGGATTCTCAGTGAAGTTAATGATGTACTAAGCAACTGGGAAAGAAATATTACCTCACTACCAGAAGAAGTTTGTGGCTTTAAGTCAACATCAAGGCTTGAAGATGAGACAATAATAAGGGATGAATGTGCAGTGGTGATGTTTTTTCCAGAGACACAGAAGGGAATATGGGACATGCCACATATGGGTCCTTCAGAGGAGCAAAACTGGCTTCCCCCAGCTATCAGCATGAAGAACCTTTCCAAGACTTTAATTGGTAGAAAAAGGACACAAAGTTTAGAGAATCTGTGAATGACACCAAACCCTCCATCTGCCCCTCCGCTGTGCAGCTGCAGAACTACCTCCAGATGCCCTCAGTCTGCTGCATGGTAGAGCTGTGAAGAGGCTTTCTTATCTGCTTAATCACCTTCCCCCAGCTCCCTAGCAACTTTGAATAAAAAAGAGGACGAGAAAAGAAATGCCGTGATGGGAGAGAGAGTTAACTTTTAGGGCTGCGTAAGGAATAACCGAGCTGGATGTCATTGTGCTGCAGAAGTGACCTACTTTCGCTTTATCTGGCTTATCTCTGTTTGCATTGGTTTATTGATGGCAGGAGATACTGCTAAGTGAGTGGTGCTTCTGGAATATAAATGAAGGTCGAATACAGTCCTTCTGCCCAGGCAAACTCTGGCAGAGACCAGGAGCAGCGCCTCCACTCAGCTCCTGGCAATTAGCGGGCAAATGCAAGGAGGTGATGGGCTCTGAGGCAGTGACCACAGCGGCGTCACTGCCATGCCTTCTAATTAGCAAGCAGAAATTAGGCAACGAGCCCTGCAGGCAGATCACAAAAGGGAGAAATGCTGGTTTAGTCCCACAGAAAGCTGGCTCAGCTGGGGTAGAGTTTTTCTCAGTCATTCCTTGAATTCCATCAGGCTGGGAGAGCAGGGGGAGGAAAACAGCATCTCCAAGTGAAATCACGTATTCTCCTCTCTAAGATAGACAGTGAGCTGGAGGGCACATGCATGTTTCTGTCTCCTGTTGTCTGGCCACAGCTATGTGTTAGCCCACCACTGACATGGTTCTCCATGTGAGCAGGAGCCTGTGCTTCTGGTGTGCTCTTCATCCCCCAACAAAAGTGTCCACCTCTGAGGTTAAGCCCGTAAAAGCACATGAACCAGGGCCAGGGACAAATTGCTAGCACAGCCCGTGGCAGAGCTTTGGCCAAATGCCACCAGCACCCACACAGGCAATGCCCTGGCAGGGTTGAGGAGCTAACATGTACACTGCCTGAGCCCATTAGGCCATGTGATGGAGGAGAGGAAAGGGAGATATATAGACACAAATAACTGTACTGCTTGCCCTCAGCCCCAGATCACGTGCCCTTTTATGTTTCATTATACACAGAGCCGTGCCTATGAACAATTTCTTTAGCTCACATGGAAAGTATATGGACTGCAACACACTTGGTGCCACAACTCCCATGTTGATGCTCAGCAACATTTTGCCTTTCCACGGGGACATAATCCCTCCTCCAAGCCAAATCATACTGGCTGGCAACCACCGGGTGGGCATCCTGCCCTCTCTACACCCTTTGCTCATCTCTATCGAGCACCAAAGAAGCACCAGGCTGCCTCACAACTTGTTTGCAGGTTCCTGCTTCCCACCTGCTCAGGGCTGGTGCCAGACTCGGCAATAAGCTCCTCATCCTCTCTTCTCCTCCTCCCTCTTCCCTTGCAGGAGAGAGCGCCTGCCACACCTGTATTTGCTAATCAGCTCACAGCACGCTCGCTAATTGCCCACAAGAAAACATGGGTGCAGATGTGGTGGGGAGCCGGGGCGCACGCACAAAATGAGATTCTTGTTTTCCAAACAGAAACCAAGATTTAATTACAGCCTCAATGAACGGTTATTAAAACCCTCTTCGCTTTGTTGTTTTTCTTCCCCCCATTGTCTCCCAGCCCTGCGCATTATTGAATCATCAACTCCTGGTGGCTTGTTTGGATGCTTTATAAAAAGAGACGATGCAGAAAACTGCAAACACACAGTTTGGACCCAAACAGAGTCTTACTCCTCTCTCCTCCTTTTCTTTCACCGTACATTTTCCCTCTCCTTCTGATAAAAAAGAGGTAGCAGACAGTCATCACCCATATTTTCTGTCTGTTTTGATTCCCAGTCAAGCAGGAATTTCCAATCCTCTGCACAGAGATGAGAAAGAAGGAAGGAAAAAGGGAATTTGCTGCTGTTTGTAGGGCAAGGTGGCTCTGTGAGGTGTGTCGGAGCCCAACAAGGGGCATTACCTGCTGTAGCTCTCCACAATGGATTGATCTCAGACAAACTGCTGAATTAATCCCCTGCCAAGAGTGCAGCTCCCCGGGTTTCTTCATCCTAAGGGAATGTCTTCTTGCCTGAAGACAAGGGAGTGTCTTCCTGCTCTGTGTTTGTGCAGTGCCTGGTCTCACATGGTCCTATTCCTTCAGATGACCATAATAACCTCATCAACCATGGCAGATATCCTGTGAAAAGGTTTGGATGTTTCTTTTCCTACCAGCCTTGAACCCTGAGGTAGTTCAAGGACTCCTGTCTATTTGCAGGAACAGCTTACAGCTACCATAGGGATTTGTCCTTGTTTTACCCTCAGGGTATGAGTAAGGACTGACATCTCTACTGCACTCTTCAAGGGGATGAAGGAGATAAAGTTTGTCTGGAAGCTGGTAGCTGGCATTGGTCTCTGGAAAGATTCTTTGCTGACTCCACCATCCCACCTTCCCAAGGATATGGAGAGGTTGTAGGCCGTGTGTCCACTAGGTCCCTGCACCTTTCCCACCTCAATGTCTCTGCCCAGCTCCCATCCCTGATGTCTACCTCGTCCTGCCTCCCCAGCAGCTTCATGTGTTCAGTGCCCAGCATCCTCAGGTGCTGCAGCATGGGTCCTTTTACAGGGAAATGTCAGGGCTACTGGAATTGCTGGACAACAGACCAGCTGCCTAGACTTCCCCTGTCACCAAATATCCAACTCGGTGCCAGGTGCTCTCCTTATCTTATCATCACAATGCAGGGGAGAAAAGACACAAGAATGGGAGATTCCCTTCCTCCATCCTCCTGCAACACTCCTGCCCCAGAAAAAGTAACTCTTCTTCCAACCTGTGCCCCAAAGGGTCCACAAAAGCTGTACTTAAGAGTTAGGAGTTAAATCCTGCTCACGTCTAGCTTTACTGTGAAGCTGTCCAGGGCAGAGGGCACTAAGAAAGCTTTGCTATTACACCAGTATTCATTAGCACACCATATTAGCCCTGGGCATGCATCAAAAATGTTAATCAGATGTTTCCCCCCTTCCCCTCCCCTCAGTTTTAATCCCTCTATCAGGATCCCCATAGGCTTGACATATGCACCCCAAGCCTGCTCACGTATCTTGGTACAATCTCTGCCTCGATCCACGAGGAACCAGCCGGTGCCTAAGCCCCCCTGCTGTCTGCAGGGTTTTCATAGTTGATTCCATCTCCTTCCTGCATAATCCCTGCTTGTAATTACAAATGCCAGGCGTGGGGGGCCACGGGGGCCATCTGCAGAGATAACAACTGCCCTGTTTGCTGACCGGAGCAACCAGAGATGGCTCCAGCTATTTGCCAGTTCCATTCCATAAATCCAAAGGGCCTAAAATTGTGTATTTTACATGGTGCCTTAACTCTCTTCTTGTCAAGGGCAGTCTCCCTGGCCTGACTTGAAACAAAAAGATGTTTCTTTTCATGAGCCCTGAAGCCTGGTTTGCCAGTCCCATGGGTGGCAGCTTTGTCTACATCCTGTGCATCCCTTGAAGCCAGTCAAAGAAAAACACATGCATTGATTGGGAGTTGAGATGAATCCTGAGGGTGGGCAAAGAAACCTGAATTCAGGTGGAAACACCCTCCAGAGAGCAGTTTCCCATACAGAAATACACATAGGTAGTGCTGGAGATGATTTAGTCTGGCTGGGCAAAACCAGCTGAGAAAATCTTGGCTGAGCAGGAGAGAAATGACTGGCACGGTAAGAGGATGGCCCCTGAAAGCATAGATGTGAAGTAAGACAGGACCACCCTAATGGGATGCTCCAACCCCCAAAACCCTTGGGTTGAATTCACTTCCAGGAGGAAATGCTTTCTCCTCTCACTGGCCATTTAAGACCACAGCAGAGCATTGGCCCCACAGGGTCTGTCAGTAGCAAAACCACCAGTCAGATGGTTCCCCATCTCACTTATCCCAAAGACCATGATGGGCCCAGTTCTGTACCAGGTTGCACGGAGATGCACCAGAACCCATTCCTCCATCACCCAACTCCCATCCTTCCACCACATACTTCCAGTCTTTTCCCAGTGCTCCCCACACCCTCACACTAGGACCCCAATTGTATGCTGGTATCTTCTTTCCCCACCCTGATACCACACACTCTCTAAGGTTATTCACTGATGGACCACAGCACCTTCCCAGCCCCGTTTTCCCAGATGTGCCTTGACTTAGCTCTGCTTTGGCACCCAGAGAGGATGCACAACTCCTAGCAATACTATGGTTTTATTAGCAGAAGGGCTAATTATCATCCATCAGCTGATTGGCAACAACCACTGGCTGCCAGGATCTGCTGTGGGGACACTGGACATCTAGGCCACACAGCTTTACCAGGCTGGGATGCTGCCAGGATGGCAAAATGTTCCCCTTCTGCAATAGATCATTTCACAGGAGGGGAAAGATTCATCTGAATGCCTTCAGTGTAGACACTGGTGTTTGGGAATTGGTTTGTCTGTCCTAGAAACCAAACTGGGACTGGGTATGGCAGCAGGCACTACCCCACAGTATCCACGCTATTTCATTGTTAAGCATCCTGACACAGATAAAGGGACCTGCTAGCACTCTTGCAGAAAATACCAAGCCTGAACCAGACTGGTCCATCTGCCCTCAAGGCTGAAGAACAATCTCTGGCCCATTTTATTTGCCAGCACAAGCATAACCTTTGATCCCTTGTGGTCACTGGAGACCTTGCCTGTGCAGCCTGCAGAATTTACCGTGGAAGTTGTCTCATCCTAAAACAAACACCTACTTGTGGCCCAATGACTCACACCCTAAATCCTGCTGACGGTATTAATTAGATCTCCGTTGTCTATGGTGGGAACATAGATGCCAGCTCACAAGACACCCACATTGTAGACACTTGAAGAGATGAATTACACCTTCTCTCTCAATTCAAAGAGGCAGCACAAAAGCAGGGTCTTCTTGACACATTGCCCATCACAGCTGGGACCTGAGGGCAGAAGGAGGCATGGATAGACACTGCAATAAGGACTCCAGACCACATCCAGGCTGTCCCCTCCAACAGTTATGGAGGCAGTGAGTGAGCTGTTCACAAGTCCTATACAAGGCTTTCAGAGAGGACCCTACATGAGAGTTTCTTCTCTTTGCAAGCATCTTTAGTTTCTGACCTTCCTCATGTCCTTCCCTCCCCACCATCCTCCCTAGCCTCTCAAATCTCTTTTCCTGCCTATGCTGAAGGAAAATTCCTCTTGCTTTTGGATCAGTCGCTGTGTGAGCAGCAGAGAGATGACAGCAGCACTCTGAACAGTCACCAGAGATGTTTCCCAAACATCCACATCCCCTTTCCCCCCTCTTGCTCCAGAAGTTCCAGTCCTTTATCACACTCATTTCCATCCAACTATTTATTGTGCAATAACTCATTACCATTCCTCCTAGGATACCTTTAATAAAAGCCTATGCTTGCATATTAAATATTAAATTTATAAGATGTATAATCCTTCTAATTAAGTTGAATTTAATCTAGAGCTCTAAATTAGAAGGAAAGGAGTGGGAAAAAAATAAGAAGGGGAAGAAAAAAAATCAGGAAAGCCAAGCGTGGCACAGCATATCTGTGTGCGCCAACCACCCTGCAGCTTCATTGTCTGCGAGCAAAGACTGAAGGGCTGGCCACCACAGGGATGAGAGAGGGCAGGGGATCCGCACAGCCCTTTGAAGATTCATTTCATGCCACTCACAGGCAGCACAGCCAGAGGCGAGATGTCCAGTGATCACAGACCCATCATGGAGTTTGACAGACCTGGTTTCCTTTCCTGCTCTACTGCAGACTCCCTGCCTGAGCCTGGGCATGGCAGAAAGGTCCAGATGCACAAAAGGACTTAGGAACTGGATCTTATTTGAGACAGAGTTTAGCTGCCAGCAAAATGATACAGAAAGCTCCTGACTTTGGGGAGTTTAGGTCCATATGACTTTCCAGCCTTTGGGTTTCATAGAAAGTTTTGCTTCCTCATAAAAATCAGAAAACCCAATCCCAAAGAATTAGTGGTTTGCCTTGATCCTGGGCTACAGTGCCTGCACACAGGGGTAAATTCCTCCTGCAGTCCTTTCTGAGTGACACCATGAAAGCATCCAAGTCCCATGGTGCTAGGTGATGGCCCAGCAAATGGTGGAGGGCCACACTGTCTGTCATACTGTTCATGGAGAATAAGAGATCAGCTTTTCAAATACGTAGTCCAAAGAGGTCCTGCATATCTGCTAAGATCCTATAGCTTGAAAAGTAATGGGATCATGCCTGGGTTCTTCAGGAATGGAAACTCCAACCTTTGCTCCTTGGTCTCGGTATGCTCTGCTGATGCCCAGAGAAGAGAGCAGGTCTGTGGGGACTGCCATTAATAAATGACCATTTCCTTGTGGAGTACCTTATTTTGTTCTTAAAACAGCTGGATTTCCCACCTTACCTACTCCATGCAAAAGCCTTTGACAAACACACTCCTCTTGGATTTAACACAGTCCTTGAACACATTACCAGCCTTTTTCCATAAAGGAACCCAGCACAACTTAAAAGCAAAAATAAGGTACTCATCATTCCTGGCCAGAAACCAGAGAGTGGGAGGGAGTTGTGCTGTTACCTGTTATAAGCAGACTGTGTAAGTGCCGGTACATCTCTGCTCAATGAAATGCAGTTTTAAAAAGGTGGTGACTGGCTGAGGATAAGAGAAGGGAAATACCTGGCAACTTGGTCACTGCAGTGGCTTGACCGGATTGTAGATATCCACCAGCACGGTAGGAGGAATAGGCTCCTGACCTATGTCCACATCATCTGTAAGAAAACTTCCGAGGGATGTTCCCAGCACAGCTGGAAGAAAACTCCCTTGGGGTACCTCCAGCACATCTGGAGACAGCTTCCAAGGGATGCCCCCAACACCACTGGAGGTCACCAGAATGCTTTCAGTGCATCAGAAAGAAAAGGTGATCATGATGTTCTCAGCATCATCTGGCAGTGTTTAAAGAAAATCCCACCAGGAGACAGTGGCACATCTGGAGATATGTTCTACAAAGATGCTCTGAGCACATCTGATAACACTGGAGGAGTTAAAGAGCACAATAACTGGAGTGCTGAGAAAGGGGACGATGAACTAGCTCTCCTAACAGCTTAACGTTCCTCCCTCCCCACTGGGTGAACAAAACCCACAACCTGCAAGGAGTTAGAGAAACCTCTCTTCTTCTTGACTGTATTCCACCCAAGTTGTGCTCTTGCCCTTTTTTCTGCTGGTAGTAGGCTCTTGCAGGGCCAAAAAGAAAATAACACACTTACTGGCATTTTCTTCAAAGTCCATATTGTATGCATTGCTTTTCACAGGGAATTGGATTTTCAAATTCACAGGCTCTAAAGGTCAAGGATAACAGGCTATCAGCATTTAATATGCATTCCAGGGAAAAGAAAAAAACTATAAAATTCGAAATAAAGTCTGCATGAAAATTCATTTCCAAAAACCCAGATCAAAACGTCTCTCTTCCCTCCCTACGAATTGGCATCTATTCTTTGTTGTTGTATCTGAAAAGTATTAAAAGTCTCCTGCTAGCATCGTGGCTAAGTCAACATCTGTAGCATTGATTCCTGACACACAATCCTGAAGGTGATGCAGCAAGGAGGGGGGTAGGAGCCAGGCCTTTTGTTCAGCATCAAAACAACAGCAACAGCAGCAAAGATCATTGCAGCCTTTTGTGCTCTGTGTGTGTGTGTGTGTGTGTGTGTGTGAGTGTGTGTGAGTGTGTGCCCACGCGTGCGTGAACGCACATGCCTGTTAGAGTCGCTGAGGTGGGTTAGGGTGCTGGAAGAGAAAGGAGTTTTTCAGCACAGATTTCAAACAACTCTCTGCTGCAAGAGGGACTGGGGGGAGCCAAAGAAAGGAAGAATACGAAGCCCTAAAGCTGACTGTATTCTCATTTCAATCCCACCAGCCAAACTCAGGAAGGGCAACTGGCTACCTTGAGTTTTGCCATACACCAGGATATGAATCAGATTTAAAAGGAAAGGGGAAGGAAATTTGCTCAGTATCTCATATTCTGATCAACTGGATGACTGCCTTCTCCCTTAGTAGGTTCCAGAGTTAACACCCACAGAAGTTCCCCATTGTCTTCACACCTCCAGCACTGAAGCAAACCCCTGTCCTCACTGGAGGAATGCCTATTCTTCTAAGGTCCAGTAATGTCACCTAATGCTAGCATTTAGCAAGGTAGGTGTCCAGGCTGAACAGTCATCTGTGGTGCCTTGATAGCGGATGGACAGAGACAGACAATTCCAGAAGGTTATTAGCCCAACTGGACAGAGGCAGAACAAAATCTTCCCTGAAAATGCATTTGTGTTCCCACTATTTTCTCCAGGGACCCTATACAACTTGCTCAAACTAGAAATTTTGCTTTTCAACAGCTGAGAAGGGCCTCTTCCTTTGAGAGCTGCCCAAGCCCTGTATTCCAAAGTTTTATTGCTTTCACCAGAAAAATCAGTCACTGCATCTCCATCAAAACCCATCCTGTGACAAACCCACAACAACAGTTTCCACCCAGATCACCTCACTCCCCTGATGAAGGCAGCAGGGACACAGCGACTCACACACCCAAACACAGACTTTGGTACCAGGAATGAAGCAGAGCCAGAGACCAAGCCCTCGTCACAGTTTTCATAGAATCATAGAATGGTTTAGGTTGGAAGGGACCTTAAAGATCAGCGAGTTCCAACCCCCCTGCCATAGGCAGGGACACCTCCCACTACACCAGGTTGCTCAAAGCCCCGTCCAACATGGCCTTGAACACCTCCAGGGATGGGGCCTCAACAACCTCTCTGGGCAACCTGTTCCAGTGTCTCACCACCCTCAGAATGAAAAATTTCTTCCCAATATCTAATCTAAATCTCCCCTCTTCCAGTTTGAAGACATTCCCCCTCATCCTATCACTACACACCCTTGTAAAAACTCCCTCTCCAATTTTCCTGTAGCCCCTTTAGGCACTGGAAGGCAGCAATAAGTTTTCCCTGGAGTCTTGTCTTCTCCAGACTGAACAACCCCAACTTTCTCAGCCTGTCCTCATAGCAGAGGTGCTCCAGCCCTCAGATCATCTTTGTGGCTCTCCTCTGGACCCGCTCCAACAGGTCCCTGTCTTTGCTATGTTGGGGGCTCCAGAGCTGGATGCAGTACTCCAGGTGGGGTCTCAGCAGTACTCCAGGTGGGGTCTCAAAACTACTTGACCCCGCTACTTGTGGGGTCTCAAAACATCATCACTACTGGGGTGCCACAGGTGTTAAATCATCTTGAACTAAGGAAGAAACAGAGGCACAAGAAAAAGGATCCCAAAGTCTCCTCACTCCCCATTCACAGCCTTACCCATTGTGCCACATGTCCCATAAAGCATTCAGCTTGAGGAAAACCCATTGAAAATGTGCTGAGTGACTTAAATACCACAACTACCCGTACTGCTAAATGACTCACCGTGACTCAATACTTGGTGGAGAGAAGGAGAGGGAGGAAAGCTTGATTGAAAAGATTTTGCAGTCGCTCTTCACAGTCAGCTGCAGGGTGGGATCTGTCTGCCCATGCTCCCTTTGTCTGAGCAAAGATGTGCATGGGTATCACCCGCTCTGCTCCAGCTCAGGAGCTGCTGGCACAGCTCTCTTTGGGTCCTAGAACAGGTACAACATATTCCTCAGTGGGTTTATTTTTAGGTCCCTTAGGATTTCCTCTCCATTAGGCTTCATCAAGGCCCCCAGATCAGCACGAGTCCTGACAGCTGCCCATCTGATGAGCTGAGGCTCTGAAGCAGTGCTGAGCAGGGCACGAGGACAAGCTCTCCTGCCATCCGCAACACTTACCTGCAGGATTTTCCTTGGGGTCATCTCTGGGAACATTCAGCCTCCAGGGGGTGACAGCTGGATCTAGCTTTCAAGGGAATTTTGAATCCGTGGAGCCTCACTTAGTCCCCTCCATTTGAAGCTTGGCAAAGAACCCCCTCCAACCCATCTTGCAGTGATATCATATGGTGTACAGAGAAGACAAACACAGGTTCTTCTTAAGGACAGCCCAGAGGTTGTTTGCATAAGAAATAGTGGGATGGGGCACAGTATGAGTCCAGCTGGCTTCCTGGGACACACCAATATCAGGAATTGCGCCAAGGAATCCATCATTCAGGACCAGGCTGGATGAAAGCAGTGTGCATAAGCATCTCCCAGTGTTCATCTAGGGTAGCTGGTTGCCAGTCCCCATTGCCCAGGACATCATGGCTGGCTTCAGCACTTTCCCTTCACTTTCCCTTCTGTTCACATGTATCCTCAGGAGGAGGGGAAGGCACTCCTCAATATTATTATCCACAGCTCCAACCTAGGCTGGCTTTGCCAGCCCGTCATTTCCAGCAGCCTGTACCTCCTTCCCATGGAGGACAGCCTTTCTCCCTTCCAGTGCCTCCCTCAAGCATGCATGACAGGGTGCTTTGAGGTCTCCACAGAGAAGGGGTTAACATGCCCCTCTACGAGACAGAGCCAGACACCCAAAATCAATCTCTCAGCAGCTGACATGAATTAAGCCAATTTCTGCAATAAAGAATGGGGTAATCTGGTTCCTGTTAAGGGACCATTTATGAGGGTGTTTGGAGGAGTTATTAGATTGGAAAGGCTTCTGCTTCCCCAAGATCAAGGACTTGGGTGGACAGCAAGTCTACAGCCCAAAGCACTACCTTGTTGTGAGGGAAGGAGGCTGAGACCAAACTGCTGGAAACAGGTTAGAAATCAGCCACAGCCCCATGGAGGGAAGATCTGCAGAGTGAATTGAGTTGGGTTGTGTAGGACAGGGATCTCCAAGGTAGGAAATAAACACTGAAGGTTTCTAAATACTTGTCCGCCAGGGCAGGCTGAAATAAAAGTTGACCCCACCATGCAAGAACTAGGAGGTTCCCCGTGAAACAGTCAGACTGTGAGCTTAACTCAAGCCAAGGCAGTCCTTTTTCACAGAGTCCCAGATTCATCAGAGGAATTTTTTGTCTCAGAATATTAGGTATTAGTAAGGCTGCAAAAGTGCTAACTATTTTCATCATCCACCTATAGTTCTGAAACACACATAGCCCGCTGCTCCACCTCCAGTTCGGCACTCCTTTGAAAGCGTGCCAAGTCTGGCTGGATTCAGAGTCGACATTTCCAGACGCTTGGAGATGTTCAGTTCAGGAAAACACAGTTTATTCAGGAAAAGGCATTTCCCTGCCTCACTCCTTCCACTTGCTTTGAATTCTGCCGAGTGAGATAACTACTGATTGCTTCAGTAGCTGAAGTCAAGAGACACAAAAAACTGGCAGTGAAGGAATGGTACTGAGCACCAATAAATGCCAAAACAACACTGCCGTGTGCAGTGCTGGGCCAGCCCAGGGGCATTGACCTCTTACTTTATGTTTTAGCCATTGTTTACTGGAAATGCACTCATGCCTTACAAAGTGGAGTAGAGTCTCTCTTAAATGCTGAAGGAATTCTTTTAATTCACCTCTTGACAACTTCTCTCTCTGATGAAGGCTCTGCCCCTTCTGCCTGCACAAATTTCGTAGGAAACTTTCTCAAAAGGCAAGGTCTGGTTGTTCCAGACTAACACCATCTTTGCTGCCTTAATGCACTTTGTAAATCCTTACCTGGAATGGGAAAAAGAGGAAATCCGTTACAACTCCCTTTCCTTATCTCCAAGCTTTCTCTAGCCTTTCACCTGAAAGTGGGTCTGCCCAGGCTCCTTATGTGTTTTTGCTCCTTATGCATTTTCTCTGTTTAGATCCACACCCTTCTCTGTGCTCTGCTTGCATACACTGTCGTCCAAACAGACTCAACATGGTTTTCATCGGGTATCCAAAGCTGCGTCCAGCTTTGGAGTCCTCAGCACAAGAAGGACATGGACCTGTTGGAGCAGGTCCAGAGGAGGGCCATGAAGATGATCAGAGGGCTGGAGCACCTCTCCTATAAAGACAGACTGAGAAAATTGGGGTTGTTCAGCCTGGAGAAGACAAGGCTCCGGGGACACCTTATAGCAGCCTTCCAGTATCTGAAGGAGGCCTACAAGAAAGCTGGGGAGCGACTTTTTACAAGGGCATTTAGTGATAGGATGAGGGGGAATGGCTTCAAACTGGCACAGGGTAGATTTAGATTAGATATCAGAATTAATTTTTCACTCTGAAGGTGGTGAGGCCTTGGAACAGGTTGCCCAGAGAAGTTGTAGATGCCCCATCTACAGTCGTAGATGGGAGGTGATCAAGGCCATGTTGGACGGGGCTTTGAGCAACCTGGTCTAGTGGAAGGTGTCCCTGCCTATGGCAGGGGGCTTGGAACTAGATGATCTTTAAGGTCCCTTCCAACCTAAACCATTCTATAATTCTATGATCACAGTGCGTTCTTTTTCAGGACAACACATCACTGATTTTTTGCCATGTCATTGCCAGTGCAAGTAGATAAATTTATGAAAGAGAATTGGATACCTCAAAACGGGGAATGACAGGATAGGCAGAAATTTAGAAAATTAGGAGCATGAATGAAGAACACTCAGAGGTTGAAGCTCAGTAATGTAAAAGTAATTTTGTTTGGGGAGGTACAAAGGAGAATGTCTTAGTATTTCTCAGCAAGGGTATTTGGTGCAGCTAGAAAGAGGACAATTCTTTTCTTTTGTCCCTGAGGCTGTCCAAGAAAGTTAAGTTGCTTAGCTAGTTTAATTTGCAGCAAGGGTTGCTGACATTAGGAAAATTGTCCTAACATCCAGGCTGTGAAACACTGGAGGAGGCTATTGGGAAAATAGTAGCATCTTTTGTACTGGGGAAGGTTAGCCTATCTGCTAACATCTGCACAGCCACCAATACTAATTCGGTGGACCCTATCTCACACGCGTATGCAAACATGTGGAGTCACCGTGACATTCATCTGGGATTTCTGGATATCAACCACGTTTTGCCCTGCCCAGGCTGGTGGATGGCCAGAAAACTGGAGGGCTACCCAAAATGGCAAAGCATCCCAAGTGGCAGTATTTTCACTACAGCAACAGAGCTGGTAGGTCATTTGGGGAGGGCTCCAGTGGGAGCATGGTATGACGCATTGGGATAAGATCTTTTCCTGGCCTGTGTTATCCGGATTCTCTGGTTTCTTGAGGATACCCAGGGACCCTGAGATCCCCCAGGATCTGCTGGAACTATGAGAAGAGCGCTAGACATCTCAGTATCTTCCCATGACTGTATCCTGGCTTGATTCATGCTGAATGCATTGAGATAGAGAGAAACAGTACACCTGCAGCAGAGCACTTCAGATGACAGCTCTGTGTTTGAGGTTCTTACCTTGCCCTGGTGTGAAACCAGCTCGGCCACAGCCTGCTCACGGGCCACGTCGCTGAATCCCTCTGTGCCTCAGCTCCCTCCCTGTGAAATAGGAAGTAGGATGTCCCTTTTCTTATCCCTTTCTCTTGCCACCACAGCCAGTGGGGTTTTCAGGTGAGAAATGCCTCCTGCTGCCTTTGTGTTCCAGGTGCTGTACTTCAGTCTTGTCTGAAACTCTGAAGTGCTGCTGTAATCTCTGCTGTTACTACTATTGACTTGTGCATGTGGTTTAGGTGAAGGAAAAATGTTTAACCCTTCCACCCCCACCTGAAAAGCAGCCACTTTTAGCGGAAAGTTCCAGGTTTTATGTTGGAGTCTCTGATGGAAACAGAGAAGGACTATGGGCATTGCAAACTGAAGGTGGGTGGTAGGTAAGTAGGCAGGTGTTAATTGCTCCATGATGGCCAAGGATCAGGTCTCTGTTCCCTGCCTAAACAAGGGCATCCACACAGCTTCCAGCCTTGTGTTTCCCATCTGCTGTGGTAATGCTCCCTGGTGAGTGGCCTCCCCTGCTCTTCTCTCCCCTCTTATCACGGAGGCATCAAGCAGAGTGAGCCAGAGATGATTTCCCTTGATATTTCCTGAAGAGGAATGAAGCCACAGGGAGGAGCTGCTCCCTTATGCACCCCTGGTACTGTGTCTGGATCCTGCTTCAATCCTTCTTCCCATAACAAAGATGTCAGAGTTGGTTCCCATCACATGTAGGATGGAGAACACCAAGAGGGCATCGTGTCTGCATTGCACAACTGGCCCTAAACATGCAAACCTAGAACATCTCAGTTCCAAAAGACCTTAGCACAGCCTTTGCTTTTGAAGGGAGCACAGAACCTGCCACCCCTGCTCCATTGCGGCCTTGCAGTTCTCCTCCATCACAGGAGGCAAGGGGTAGAGCCGTTCTCTGTGCAGCCATCAGCAGACAGCATTGCCATATTGCAGGGCCAAACAATGCCTGGTAACCCTTCCACAGACAGCTCCCCCATGGCAGCCAGGAGAACTGCCTTTCTGCAGCGGTTTGATTTTCCTGGGGAAGCAGAGAATCTAGTGGTTAAAAGTGGGGTTTTTTTTCTTGCTTGGGCAAATGGCCTTTTTTCAGTTGCTTTTTTTTTCTTTTTTCTTTTTTCTTTTTTTTTTTTCCCCTGAGCAATAGCACAACCACCGCCTGCATACTAAGCACCCTGCAGCACTCTAATTATCCTAGCAGCACACGCAGCCCCTGCCTTTGCTGATGACTGGAGGGAACCACTGGGAAGGCAGACAGAGATTAGAGAGAGGCTGCAGGCAATGGGAAGGGGATGCGGCAGCCAGACCACCAGGTCAAGCCTGAAATCCCTCAGCAGCATTGGGTGGAGGGCTGGGAGTGAATAGTCATGCTGGAAACAGGAGGACCTTGCTCTGGGTCTACCCCAATCTGCCTGGAAGTCTTGATTGCTCACAGAGGGGTTGTGAGTTTCTCCCACTGTGTGGTGGGTGAAGCTGTAATGGCGGCCTCTCCTGCAGGGTTATGCATCAGTCCCACATCCCACCACTCATACGCTGGTAAACAGAGGCTCTTGAATGCTGAGGACTGGGACATGAGGAGCCAGGAGGACTGAGCTGGGAGATGAACCACCACATTTTTGATGGTGTCCTGTGGTGGCTTTCTTATGGAAATAATGTGTCTGTTTTCAGGAACAACGTGGACATCCAAAATACCCAAGGGCACATGCGGAGCTCTGGGAGAAAGAGCCAGGAACCTCTGGTAGGGAATTGTCTTCTCAAGTTGACAGATGAAAAAAAGGTAAAATGGGGCAATTCTCTCCCCTTTTACCTGTTACTCAGCAAAGGCAAACTGGATTTCACTGGTGTGATTGTATCTCATTTAAACTGTCCTGGTTCCTAAAGCTTTAATTAAGGCCCTACTGGTCTTATAGGATTGTCGTGGTTTAGGCCAAATTGGCTACTGGGGACCTAGGGGACCCCAGATGGGACTGACAGATGCTCCCCTCTACCCCTCTTCAAAGAGAGGGGCAGAGGAGGAAAAAGAGACTTATGAGTTTAGAAAGAACTAAACTACTTTAATGAAATATTAATAATAAAATAAAAAGAAATAATGAAAAATATATACAAAACCGTATCAAGNATACCCTGTTGGTCAGTTTTGGGTCACCTGTCCTGTCTGCTCCTCCTTGCAGGTGGGACCCCACTACGCTTTTCCGCTTCCAACCCTCCAACGGGGCAAACAACAAAGTTGGTTGGCCTTGGGGGATATAGCAACAAGTATAAGCAGGAGCCTCTCTGCATACCATGTCTGAACATCAACTATAAACATAGGTCTTATCACTCTGAGAAAGTGAACATTGTCTACACAATATGCTGTTAATTTCAGTAGTTAGAAGAGGCCCAGCTAAGAAGCGAAGTTACTGAACAAAATTGGTTCTGTTTTACCTCAAACCAGGACAAGGATGCTCACAGAAAGTCACTTCGGAAGAAGCCTAATGCATTTGCAGCCTCAAACAAACAAACAAAAAAAAAAATACTGAAATGAGGGAACTCAGAGCTGAAATCCCGTTAGGTTTCAGCCAAAGGACTAGGCAAGGGAATCCTTCTTCATAACAGACTCTGAGTGTTATGGGTGTCTGCCAGAGAAAGCCAAGTCCTGTCTGCAAAGGGGGCATGGCCAGAGTCCAGTTCTGTGTGATGGATGTCTTCAAAATGAAGAGAGCCCCTGGCTGAGGCAGACTCAGACACAAGAGATGATGGACTCGGTGGAACAGGGGAATAATTCAAGGCTAGAAGGGACCTTTCTCTGAGCATTCTGAGCTCCTACATCGCCCCTAGCAGTAAATCATAGTCAGTGCTACTTGCATAAACTATGTTGATCTCTCCAGAACTTCTTGTACATCCATTTTTGACTAGGGCACAATCCACTGTCCCTTTGGGGTGAAGAATCCAGTGACCCCTTTTGCAGGTTATTCCACTAGTTAGTATCGAAATGAGTCTTTAAAATTATTTCCCGTTATTTGTCATTCACATTTGTCTGTGTCCACTTTCAAGGAAGCAGCGACTTTGCTTTAATGACCAGCTGTAAGAAGGGCATGAGCAGGATACACTGTGGTGTTGTATCCTATTCGTTTGTCAATTTAAAGGTATGATTCGCCAAATGTCGTGATGTCTACAGCTTTGATTATGATAATTAAGTCTTGGAGGAACCTTGAGATGTTTTACCATGCAGTGCCACGCCTCAGTCCTGCCTGGGCAGTTCCAGATTGATGTGCATCTAATCTGCTGTGAAATCCCTCCGGCCCTTCCCAGACCATCTAGCCAAGTGTCACATTAGGAAATGTCTTCCTGTTCTTTGTTTGAACCTCCCTCAATTCTATTGCAGAGCTTCATGTCTTACCCCATGGAGAAATGTGTATTCCTTTCCCCTGTGGGATAGCCTTCTACAGATTAAAAGGTGGTGTCATGGCAAGTCCTCAGTGGACAAAACACTCCTAGTCCTTCCACCTTTCCTCATGGAGAGGGAGCCCTGGGATCACTTTCTAATTCTTTCTAATTTCTGATTCTTTCAAATGGGTCCCTCTAAATGTCATAACTAAGCTGAAGGCCTCCCATTGCTCCATTGAGTAGAAGAATTGCACTGAGATTAAGTAGCCACAGACAAGACTGTTGTAGTCAATCTTCTCTCTGTGGAGGGATCAGAAGGTTGTGCTATCATCTAAAATGCCTCTAACCATTTTAAAACCCAAAGAATTACATATTTTAATCTTCGTAACCAGCCTTGCATGATGCATCCTAGCTACTGTTTATTACCTCGGCAAGAGCAATCTACTGCAGTCCCATCAAATATAAAACAGACTGTCTTTTCTTTTCTTTCTTCTTTTCTCCTTTTTTGTTTTCACTTTTTTCCTTTTCTTTTTTTTTTTTCTTTTCATAAAAGCAATAAGCCCTGAATATTCTCAACATCACCATTGGCTTTATTGGTTAATCAAAAACCTTTTTTTCCCTTCTGAACCTAAGCCAAGCTCTTAACTTCATATTTAATGGGCAGATATTTTCTCCAAATGCTCTTTTTTGATTTTCATAAGCTAACTGTGCTCTGGATAATGGCTTCTTTTTCCTGTTGAAGTGGGATCTTTATCTACCTATAGGTTCCAGCTGATTTAAATCCCCCTTTTTCAATATGTGTAGACAGCCAATATCCCTAAGTGGGAGAGAGCCTGAATCTGCCCTTGAGACCTCTGCCCTGGCTCTCACTGGGGTTTTTTAACCTAGTGCATATGAGAATACTGGCATTGTTGCCTGTGTGATTTTATGATTCTATGATATATAGAATCATAGAATGGTTTAGGTTGGAAGGGACCTTAAAGATCATCTAGTTCCAACCCCCCTGCCATGGGCAGGGACACCTCCCACCAGACCAGGTTGCTCAAAGCCACATCCAGCCTGGCCTTGAACACCTCCAGGGATGGGGCATCCACAACTTCTCTGGACAACTTGTTCCAGTGTCTCACCACCCTCAAAGTAAATAATTTCTTCCCAATATCTAATCAAAATTTCCCCTCTTCCAGTTTGAAGCCATTCTCCCTCATCCTATCACTACATGCCCTTGTGAAAACTCCCTCTCCAGTTTTCCTGTAGGTCCCCTTTGGGTACCAGAAGTCCACTATAAGGTCTCCCCAGAGCCTTCTCTTCTCCAGGCTGAACATCCCCGACTCTCTCAGCTTGTCTTCATAGAAGAGGTGTTCCATCCCTCTGGTCATCTTCATGGCCCTCCTCTGGACTCAATCCGACAGGTCCACATCCTTCGTATGTTGGCGGTCCCGGATATGTATATATCTGTCTATATTTTCTGCTTAAGCCCCAGTGAATATCCATCACCAGTTCTGCAGCGCCCTCACGCTAGAAAGCTCTGTCCTTCTTGGTAAGGAGCGGACACCTAAAATGACCCATCTGCCACTTCAGCATGGGCACCAACACCACAGTGGGTGAGTTCACAGGGGGTGCCAACACCACGGGGTGGGTTCTCAGTGCAGCATTTTGGAATGGAGCAGGACGAAACAGCAGTGCTAGGAAACAGCTCTCCTAGATGGCCCTTCCCAGCAGGTGAGCTCTTTCCCCCATCTGTGTTGGGCATGGAATTATCAGGAGGAAGGGGCTGGCTAAGGACCCTTCATGCAACTCCAAGTGCTTGGTCCTCTTGCAGCTCCTTGCCCTAGTTTCTTTTACTGTCTTCTCCCGCTGTTCAGCCAAAGCCACCCACACATCTGTCAACACACGTAAGAAAATTCACTGGGACTTTAGTAAGAGAATCCCAATGGTAGATCCACCAGCCTGGAGACACATATCACTGCTCTGCTCTCAGGATGGAGAGCATCAGCCCCCAAACCCTCTTCCAGCTTGATCTGGCTGAACCACATCTTGGGAAGTCTAGGCTGCAAACTGTTTGTCTGACTCAGGCTTTCACAGGCAAGAAAGCAACAAGAATATCAGTACTTTAAGTGGCTTCAGAAGGACCCATCTCCGGCAAAAAAAGCACTTCATAAATGAATGTTTTTCACTCCCAGCTTGGATTATTTTTTTCATCTCCCATGCCTGTGTTATTCTGAGCTCATTACTGGCTTGGCTGTTAATCCCTTCCACGACTCTATCCCTCATCTTCAGGGGCAGTTTAGCAGTCCCTCTGCCTGCGAAAGGGCCTTCAGATCTGGGATCACAAAGCATTAATTATGGATCTGCAGTATCAACTCTGTGCCACTTGCCACATTCACAAGCTGCAAGAAATCAATGGGCAGTTTGTGACAACTGCTGGCTGTGATTTAATGCTCCTTCACAGGGAGGAGTCGGGAAACCTCTGTATGTCTTTTGGAAGAGAGGTCTGATGCATGGGAGGTCACCCATGGCTTGTGACACTGTTATTTGGAGGAGAAGGGCTGGCTTTCCACTAGCCAACTCAGCTCACGTGTAATGCAGGGTTGTCTTAGTGCTTGAGCATCCAGGAACAAGGAAACCCTTGGAGCAGATATCAGGCAGCAGCATCCTGGCCCTGTGAAAGTGTGGTTTCACAAAACCAGCAGAACTAGTCTAAAAACTTTTTGAACTTACGTTTTCCTCATTCACACCACATCCTTGGTGTCAGTCTGGCTCTTGCACAACACCTCAGTGTGCCAGTTCAGCTCTCTAAAGAGGGATGAAATAAACTCAACCAAGAAAAAACTGGCTTTCTAGCAGATTAATGTCTTGAACTGGTTGAGCACAGGCCACACAATCATCCACACCAGATCAGAGCGAAGTGAATCTGTAGACGTGTTTTTATGTTTTCATGTAGTTCTGTTCCAGTGCTGCCTGGAGCCCTGACACACCCCTCTTGCCTTGTGCAAAATGCTGCCCAAACCCTTCCCAAACTCCAGCCCCAGCTCTCCAAGGGAGGTCACAGCCTTCACAGATAATACTGGGAAAGGTTTTTACAGCATGTTCATGGCCAAATAAAAAGCTAATGGTAAAGGCAGGGCCAGAAACCAAGTCTCCTGTGTTTCCAGCACCATCCTCCTCCTCCTGAGGTATGCTGACACCAGGTCCCATCACTGTGCAAGCCAACAAGTGTGTGCAGCAGGAGGGTGGAAGAAGATGCTCTATGGGGTCTGGCGCAATGCTGCTACCCGAAAGAGAGCTGTTACCCATGGACACTGCAGAGAGCATAAACCTTCAGGAACCTGTGTTCAACTGTGAGTACATATTGAAGTTAGACCAAAGATAGAGGGTGTTGCTGCCCTCTCCTGCTGCAAGCAAACACCACCAAACCACCAAACCACCACCCACCTTTCTGAGGCAAAGGTGCAGGTGGAGCAGGGTTTTGGTCCACCTCCCTTAGCTGTGGAGCTCCCAGAGGTGGTGTTTCTCCATGGCCTGCTCCACACGAAGCCACCCACTGCCTTACCCTTAACAGCTGGCAAAAAGCAGGGGCCAAGCATCAGGAGCCCCTTGGGTACACCTTGAAAAGGTGTGTGTGACGGGGAGAAGTCCTCTGCAAAAAGCTGCATTTGATGGAGCCTTTGCTTGAGTCAAGGAAGCGAGGTCCCACTTTCTGTCCAGTGCTGGCTTTCTCCTCACCCCAGCTTTGTAGTGCAGTCCCTGGGACAGGTTCAGTTGTCTCCTGAGCATTGCGAGTCGATGTGCCCCAGGGAAGGGTCAGGATCTTTCGGGAAGAGACTGAATTTCTCGGTGGGGGAAGCCACCACCTTGTGCCTCGCTGCGCTCTGCGGCAGCACATTGCTGCCATCGTGAGTTCAGAGGCAGAGACTGTGTACAAGGGAACAGAGACACCGAGACACCTGTGCAAAGGTGCTAAATGAGCCCCCGGAGCAGGGATGGGGTCAGCACTTCATTCCCGCGGTCTTGCAAAAGTAGGTGAGGGGCTGCAAGAAGAACCTCGCTCTAAATCCAAAGGAGTGCAGAAAGAAAGGTCTGCCAATCAGTTTTGCCTGTGTCCTCCCAAACGCAGGCTCTGAGCCATGCTGACTTGTTTAAAATGTCCCAAGAAGCAATGGATGCTGTCCCACAGTCCAGTAGAAACCTCTAGGTAGACACTCCTCTGGTATCCCACTGTTTCTCCAAACAGTCTTGCCCTGTCCTTGGGGAGGAGGCAATCCCTGTGAGGAAGAGCCTTTGTAGACCTTCCTCTGTCCTTGCTCTGCCCTGTTCAGCTCTCTCTGATCTCAGCTCATAAACCAGTTCCTCCAGGCCACTCGCACACGTTTTGTTCTCTTTTCCACTGTCCTCTCCTGTTCACCATTATCCCCCCCTCTGAGGACATAGTCTGTGGTGGAGCATGGTGGTCCAGCTGTCATGGCAGAATCCAGAGTGCCTGAAAGACCAATGCATCACAAAGTCCCTTGATTTAAAAGACCTTTGGAACAGGTGCAGCAATGCCACATCTGTAACAGTGAGCTGGAAAGGAAATCAGAAAAGCCTGGAGTATTTGTTTCTCCTTTTAACAGCATTATTTCATATCTGTGGGGTTTTTCCTTGCTTTTTTTTTTTAATCCAGAGGAAGAGCAGGATATCACTAAGCTCTTCCCTCCTTGAGAGAATGTTCCTCTGGAAGGCCAAAAGCAGAAGCTCTTGATGCCTAAATAGCCCTTAACTCAAAGAGCCAGCGTGCTGGGTTTGTAGCGAAAGCGCTTCTCCTCCCAACCATTCAACAGGCATTTCAGTTACATGCAGGTAAATGAAGAGTGCAAATGAAACCAGGGCTAAGAAAAAATTCTCCATCCCTAAATATTAGTCCCTTCACACTTCTCGGTGTTCAATATTGCAGCCCCATCAGGTTTCCAGTCACCCGTGGTATCTTCCAGGAGTATGAGACACATACAAACAGAACAGGAGAGCTCAAAATTATTTCTAATGCAAATGGCAAATGGGGAGAAAATAATAACCTTTCACATCAGTCTCAGACATCGTAAGAAAGCTGCAAAAAGGATTTAATTCAGTTCTGCTCTTCCTTCAGAAACAGCCCTTAAACATAAGCACTACCTGTGCTGATTTACCTGGGAACACCAATTAAGCATACTGATTTGCTGTTTACCTATCAGTCCAATTACTTCATTAGACAGAAGGGTTTTAGTGAGGGAGCCTTGGGAGGTTCAATATAGATAAGTCTGGAAAAGCTCAAATACATTAATGACATGCAACCTATGTTCAGCAGATAGCTGTTGAACAAAAGCCTGTAACTGAAGAGCAGATCCTGACACCAGCACAGAAGTGGGTCTGGTACCATCCTGTGGTCCTGCAGGGAAGTGAGCACTTCTGGCTGAGCTGCGAAAGGTTTTGTGGGGTCTTCCTTTCACCTTCTCACTTGAATAATCACTATTTCCCCATTGAGAGGTCCGAGCAAAACACCACGCTAGTTCCTACCAGAGCATCATGTCTAGGGTCATGCTTTCTGAGACACTTCAACTTAAAGGCAATGCTACCAGCTCTGATGGCTGATGACTCTTGTGTCTTTCTGAAAGCCTCTACTTCGGGAGTCATGTGAATATTTTCAGACTTTCAGATTTTCAAGTTTTTGGCTCTTGTGGTTATGGTGAAAGGCTGGAAAATTCAACATTTATGTATTAAGGGTTAGTTATTAACCGCTGATGGTTTGTTGGGTTCTGGAGGAGACGATGCTGAACGCTTCCTCTCCTTTAGCAATCCTGCAGAGTGGCTGCTCTCACCAAAATCACAACACTTCCCTCAGGTCCTTCCCTCCCACACATAAGACTACAGGTGCACTCCCACGAAGAGGTTGCCGGTCAAGGCACTGGTTATGTGACCCAGGATCATCTCCCTCAGGCTCCATGACAAGGAAATTGCCTGCCTGGAAGCATTAGGTCTTCCTTGACCACAGCAGCCCAGTATCCTTCTCCCACCCGAGACAAAGCACTTGGCAAAATATTACTGCTGGTATATAACAACATGGATCTGTTCCCCTAGCTGTGTCCTACATGGGGTCCCAGAGCAGCAAAGAGCGTCTAAATGCTGGTGGGAAGGGGGAGGTAGGGGACATGGTTGTGTGTGTCCCCCATTCAGGGCATGAGACTCGCCTGTCTTTGAAAGTCAACCTGAGCGGTTGTTTAGCTCAAGCAGCCAATTTTTCACTCTTGCTTGCACTTTCATAGAGTGTTTGGTCTGTCTCAGCAGAGAGCTTTTATTGCTGAGATGGTTACTTCAGCCTTGTCTCAATTTGCTTTTAGACTAACAAGTAATGTAGCTGCAAATTAAAAAGATAGAAAACAACAATAACCAAAGCTCTGCCTTTCTCCCCATCCCTCCTCCCCTCAGAGAGGACGCTGGAGATTGAAAAGTGAGTCATTTAAAGATCATTCTAGGTCATGAAGACCTTTCCCTAATGCACTGCGAATAGAGGAAGGGAGGCTTTGTGATTGCAGCCCTGGGATGGGACCTGGGTTCAGATCCCCGCTTCGATGCAGGCTTACAGCATATTTTGCATCTATTAATTACAGAACTCCAGGCGATTAATTTTTACAAAACAGGTAAATGATTCCCCTCTTTCCTGACTGACTGCTCTATTTAGACGGTCATTTCTTTGGGGCACAGATTGCCTTTTCTGGGGACAGTACAACACCAAGTACCCACACTACACCCATCAGCAGGCTGCAAATCATAGCCGCAATGAATAGAGTCAAGTGAACTACCAGAGCATAACACACCACTCTCTGGCCCACAACCAAATAAATTTCACTTTTGGGCATTAGCCACTTGTGACCACAATCGCACTCTTTGTAACTGGGATGGTTGAGCTATTTGTAGGAAGGGCTCTTTTCTGAAGTAGCACAGTCGTGGTATCTAAAGAAGGAACATGTTTTGAGCACAGAACCTGTTCTTCAGGTTGGAAACAGAAATTATGAGCCCAAGAAAAGACTTGTTTGGGATCAATTTTACTAGAAAAGGGACAGAATTTGAAGCTACAAATCCTGAGTTCAAGCCAGATTTCCATCCCTGCAGAACTAAGCTATGTGCTTTGGCAAAATGGTGATGACCAAGGGAACACCATGACGGCAGCTGAGCATGAGATGGGTGTGAGCTGGACGGAGGAAGTGGGACTACTTAGGAAAACATGAAAGGGGTTAACAGGTTAATGGGCAACAGTGTGGAGTAAAAATATTAGGCGGCTGGGAAAAGCTCCCTAAACATTCTCTTGGATACATGACTGTTTTCAAAGGGAAATGCTGGAAGCAGCTGTTCCTGGAGATATTTTCAACTTCGGGGAGGCCAAACACTATGGGACATGTTGAAGGGAACGTTTGTATTAGCGGGGAGGGACAGCTTTTTCCCATGTGTTATTTATCTGCTTTGCTCCTCTCCCACTAACATTTTCTGCCCTTCTTGGCTTTGAATGCCATAACATAGCAGATACTCCGCTGTGTAAAGAAATCTCCCCAAGGAGATGTGTTTTGCAACCCTCTACATCCCTCAGAAATGATGTTTCCAGAACTGAGGCAGTATGCTGAGCCTCAGGACAATATAACTCTTGGGCTGGGCCATGGAGGTTTCTGTTGGATCTACAGCCTCAGAAGTTCTCCATACCCTAGAACAGGCCAGAGAACTCGAAGAAACAGCTTCCTCTGAATGGGATCCTGGTAATAATCCAAGAGAACCCCTGGGACCCTGTAGAAAGGGAAAGCTGTGAGAACAGAAAGCATCTCCTGCAAATCTTTGCCTCTTCTCGTGTAACCTCACTGTGCAGCAACCAATGCTCTGCATCAAACACACCCTTTTTCAGCATCTCCTCTTGGAAAGAGGTGATGGGCTTTTGAACCCTGACTAACTCCTCCTGTCACAAAGAAGGAGCATCTTCACTTTTCTGGTGGGTCAACTGAGACACAGAGCACTTAACTCATGGTCTGAGGCAGCTTCACCCTCTATCCAAATCCGAGCAACAAATAGGATCAGCAAACAGAGCTTAAAGGGACTTGGCAAGATCACCTAAACCATTCCATCAACTCATAGCCAAGATCCTCTCTACCCCTGTTGTTCCCAGCTAACATCAATACCAGTTGTTTATTTTTTAAAAAGCTCCAGTGTTAAAAGCCCCCAAGTCTTCTGCATTTTCTTCCCCCGTTCCTAGATTTTAATTAACTTAGATGAGCAGCAAGTACATTTCCTCTCATCTTTGGTTTCCTCTATTCTTCTTGAGGACAGAAAAAAACAGGGAGAGACGCAGATTCTTTTTTAATTGTCCAAAGATGCCACTGACAAATTGGTTAGTTGTTACTGACTCTCAGTTTCACCGCTGTTGTTTTTTCCTATAGAAGAAAAAGCCGTGCCGGAGGAATACTTATGAGCCTGCACAATGAGGAAATGGCTTGTAAAAGTATCTACAGCAAAGCACACCACAGACATGTCTATTTGCTAAGGAGCAGGACCAAGTTACCGAATCTCAGAAGCTACTGATGTATGCAGTAATAGCGTGAAATCAAGCTCCAGAATAAAATGTGCAGTCAGGCAGAGACCCGAATGAAATGTCATTGCGGGATACAAATGAAAAATTATCAAAGGATAAAATGAAACCCATCAAAACACAATGTCCTTCAGTTTGTTGTTTTTATTCTAATTCAGAAACATTTGGGTTTCATCTCCAGCCAGGCCCTAAACAGAGACAGGCTTGTATGTTGTATTTCAGGCATTCTTTCCTCGCTCTTTTGTTCTCCTATTTTTTCTTTTTAATTCAATTTTTTAAAGTGAATCCAAAAAAGAAAGAAAAAAAAAAGTCCTTCTTTGTTTCTAATCTGAGCAGTTTGCCCTTTGCCTGCAGGCTCAGCCTTCAAACCCCTACCCATATTCCGACCATGCTCTCTGACCTCCCACGTCGCGTGTCCTGATGGCTTCGCCTTCAGCATCCTCCTGTTAAGCCCTGAGCCTGGGTTGGGACAAGAGGATCTGTGTAAGAAAGATATCCAGGCTTTTTTTCCCAAGAGGAGAGTCCACCTGGTCCCTATTTTTCCCTTTCTCCTCCGCCCTCCATTGGCAAATTATTTGAAAGAGTAATTGCCCTGGTTTTAAACACTTACACGTGTTTCTCCTTCGGCTGTGGATGCCAGCTGCACAGATCTCATTACACGTTTGCTTGCTGAATGACCGAGCTCTTTGCTCTAAGAAATCACTGCCCTGCATCCTCAAAGGGACTTGCAGAGAGGAATGCGGTTGCTTTTTAACCCGTTCTGCAGTGATTAGACTGAATTCTTTACTGAAGCGCAGGTTTTCCAGGACTGGGGACCAATCTTGTGTCACTAAGAGATACTGCCAGCTGACTCCCTGGGGCAAGGAGGGGACAGTTAGCCATGTTGTATGGACAGAGAAGGCAAATTATTTGCTAGAGGTGATTTAATGAATTGAGCACATTCAGATTATGCAGATGTCCTTCTCCCTCCCTGTACCTCCCCTGGGATGCAGCCTTGGTGCAAGCCAGGCATGAAATGGTGGCAAGCAGCTCTGGAGCCATGGTGTGGCTGCTCTTCATAGGTTTTTTGGGTTTGTGTTACAAGTGGTACCTGCTGCAATGTGTTGCACCTGCACTTGGTATTCCTGAGGACAGCCCTGGGTGCTGGCTGGCAGAGGGGTTTCAAGGACATGGCTTTGGACATGACCATGCTGATCTGGTCACCAGGAGGCAGCCACCACTTGGGTTTTGCAGGGATGTTTTACATGGGAAGTTCTGCACCAGATGTGTCCATTGAGCATTGTAAGATGGGAGGAGACTGAGATCACTTGGACAGAGCCCGGTGACCTCCCCAGGGCTGCCAGCAGCCTGGTGGGACATACCCTGAAACACTGAGTCTTGGTGCGGGCAAAACCAAAGAGATTTGGGGGGAAAAAAAATCTCTGTTGCAGAACATGGGGAGATTCCCATCTGAGGAAAGCTCAGCAGTACTCTAGTGTTCGGCAGCTTGGCTGTTGGGTGTGATGTTGTCCATCAGACACAGGGAAGTGGTAAAAGAATCTGATCAGCCCATCTTGTTCTAGCTGTAACTCGGGCCAGTCACGCTGTAATTCATCACAGAAAACCGTGGGATTGCCTCTGTTGAAGTCAAGGGTTAGAATATCTGGAGTTTTTTCCCCGTTCAGGTTTTATCCTCAGGGCATCCAGAAACAAAGCTCCCAGCAGCTACCTCTTTTTAAAAATGCTTCTTCGTATCTTATTTTTTCATAGACATTTCTTACCTCTTCTAGCTAAGACATTCAGATATTCTGCTCTCTTTGAGCACACAGATCATTTCAAGCACATATTATTGCGTTGCTATGGTTATTGCAGTTATGGTATTGCAGTTTGCCTTTGTATTTGGTTCAAACCCCAAACCAATTCTTCATATAAAACCAAGTGTTCTAACGTATAGATGTCACAACTGTTTTTTCTAGCCATTAACAAACAGCACTTCAACTTTGCTAGGTAATGGGAGAGCTGATGTGTACCAATCTACCCAAAATTCAATTCACTCATCTGAAGCAAACTTTGTAGTCAGTTAAAATTTAACTGCTTAACTTTTAGGTGGCTGAAATTAGACAAGATGAATGCTGGTGGAAGCACTCAAAATATGGTATTTCCAAAACAACATGTTTTTGCAAGAGTACATAAGATGGAAGGTGAACAAGTGTTGCAAAAAGTGCTTTAGGGTCAAACCATTTAAACCCCTTTCGTTTGGGTTGATTTCTTAATTAATGCAAGTCCCAGCATAGGATTTCGGAGAAAGAACATTTTTTTGGTCAGAGACTCAAAATGCTGTTCCTTCCTGCTAAGGTAAAAATACTCACAGAAAACAGCTATGAGACTCCTGCAAACATACTCTAACAAAATTCAGGGAAAATGAAAAAACAATTTGGAAGGCCATAAATTAGTCTAAGACAACAATACCCATAAAAAAACAAAACCCTTTAACAGTCAGGCTTAAAATTAAGGACATAAGAGCAAATTTTAAGCACCTTTTTTTGTACTTCATGTTGGGAAGGGAAGGGAATACAGAAGCCCCACCACTTCTCTGATTTGTTTCAGTCCAGTTTATGAATTAGCTGTGTCCATCAATCCAACCTGAAGGGGCAAGCAAAATGTTTGCAAAAGCTGTATGAATCATGTGAATGGTCAGGAGGGAGAAAAGGCTTTTTGGCCACCCCAAAGTACTTTGGTTTTCTTACACAAGGAGTAATACTTATTTCACAGCAAGAAATCCAACTGGCAATATTAAGTAATATTTAAGCAATAATAAGTAAAAATGACAGAATCACAGAATCACAGAATGGTCAGGGTTGGAAGGGACCTCTGGAGATCATCTAGTCCAACCCCCCCGCCAGAGCAGGGGCACCTACAGCAGTTGCACAGGACGGCGTCCATGGGGGTTTGGAATGTCTCCAGTGTGGGAGACTC
>VUYV01000317.1:816089-878199 GCA_008711295.1 Anarhynchus alexandrinus
TGCAGGAGGCATGCTCAAGGCAGTGCTGCTTTCTTCTTTCCCCCATCTCCCCCTCCTCCTTCTCAGTCACAAATACATGCACAGAAGTTCACCTAATGCATGGGCTTCTCCTGCCATCAGCTGGCTGCACGCTGCAATGCAACGCGCCCAATTCTGCAAAATCACACGAGTCTCAAAATCAGTTCGGTTTGAATGGACAAGGAACTGGGCAACACTCAGGGATCGTTTGGTGCTGTCCCTCTCTCCAACCTTGATAAACAGAGACACAGATGGTGATGGGAGCATGAGACTGGAGAAAGGCTGAGCTGGGGCTCAGCGAGGGGCTCTCTGTGATGATCTGTGTTAACTCTTAATTACAGTTTTACAGTTAGCAAGGAAAGCATTGGAGAAGTGAAAAGAACTTATAATGCAGTAGTCTGATCTGTAAAACTTTGATGGTAAACAGAAGGGAAAGAGTGATTTACCCTCGACAGGGGTGGTGTCTAGTGGGGGTTCCCGGAACATGGGACCTTAAACTCTGTGGGATCAACTCATGAACAAGTGGTAGGGGAAAAGTCCTTCCACAAAACGTGGTATTAATGAGGTGAGTTATTCTGGTTTTGCAGTATTACTCAGACACAAACCCATTTACAGCGATGCTCCTATTTAATATCTCTATAATGTGAATGTGAGTGAAGATACATGGGACTGAGAGGACATGTCCCCCCCCAAGGCTGGTTGTAGGTCCACATGTAAATTAGTTTGATGATTAAAAAGTTTCTTAAAGGCAGGCTTTTTGGAGCAGTTCCCCAAGAAAATGGAGGTGTCTTTCATGTGGGTTCTGCCATGCTGGGCTGTTTAGAAAACTTGCTAACTTACGTTTTTTCCAACAGAAAGAGGTAATTCATGTTTTTCTTGTGTTTGGGTTTGTTTGGGTTTTTTTGTGCAAAAGAACCCTCTGCAGTAACTTTGCATGTGATGTTTAGTGAAAGGAACCCAATAAAGTCAACTATGTCAAAAATCAACATCAATAATTACAACATNCCAATAAAGTCAACTTTGTCAAAAATCAACATCAATAATTACAACATCTTCAAGTGACTACCTCACAGTTTGTTTGTTTTCGTCCCAGCTCCTGGGGCAAGCCTTTCCCCCCTGCCTCAGTTTCCCTCATGTGTGAAATGAAGACGTTATTATGCTTCTTTTATCAGCATACCTGAGTAACCAGTGGAGATCAGACCCCCTCCCTCATGATGCTGCTCGTTAGCTGGAGAAGCACAGCAGAAGTCTCCATGCCTGCCTGGGAGGGGTTGCAGTCAAGACCTTTGGGATAGGGAGATGAAATTACAAATGGTTGTCCAAAGTTGCAGCCTCTGGCTGCTGCTCCTGGTGTTCTGGGTCATGACCAGTTCCCACCAGACCTTCACATGTATTGGTGAAGGTCTGGTGGGTATTCCTCTGCCTGCCTTAGGTCACAGTGGCTGAGAAAACAGTCACACTACACCCCAGTTGTGCTGAAGCTGTTGCTTGGTAAGGGCTCCTAGAATTTGAGACATGCGTAAAATAATGTATTCTTAGAAAAATACAGGTTGGAAGGAACCTCTCAAGGTTTCTGGCTCAAAACAGGGACAGCTTTAAAGGTACACTGGCTTGCTCAGGGCCCCATGCAGTCAAGTTTTGAGTATCTTCAAGAAAGGAGTTTCCATAAGCAACCTGGGCCCCCAATCCAGGGTTTGAACATCCTCATCTTGACTTTATTTTTCCAAATATCTCATAAGAATTTCCTGTGTTCCAACTTGTCTTCATTCCCTCTTGTCCTATTGCTGTGTGTCCTGAAGGAAAATAATCCTTCGTCTTCTCTACAGACTCCCACTAGGTATCTGCAGACAGCAATAAGTTCTCCTCTGCACCTTCTCCTCTGCTGGATCAGCAGACCCAGCTTTCAGCCTCTCTTCATAGAATCATAGAATGGTTAGAGTTGGAAGAGAACTTAAAGATCATCTAGTTCCAACCCCCCTGCCATGGGCAGGGACACCTTCCATTAGATCGGGTTGCTCAAAGCCCCATCCAGCCTGGTCTTGAACACTTCCAGGGATAGGATATCTACAACTTTCTTGGGCAACCTGGGCCGGTGTCTTACCACCCTCAAAGTGAAAAATTTCTTCCTGATATCTAATCAAAATTTCTCCTCTTCCAGTTTGAAGCCATTACCCCTCATCCCATCACTAAATGCCCTTGTCAAAACTCCCTTTCCGGTTTTCCTGTAGTCCCCCTTTAGGTATTGGAAAGACACTATAAGGTCTCCCCGGAGCCTTCTCTTCTCCAGGATGAATAACCCCAACTCTCAGCCTGCCTTCATAGGAAAGATGCTCCAGCTCTCTGATCATCTTCATGGTCTCCTCTGGATCCATTTCAACAGCTCCATGTCCTTCTTGTGCTGAGGATTCCAAAGCTGGACGCAGTACTGCAGGTGGGGTCTCACGAGAGCAGAGTAGAGGGACAGAATCACCTCCCTTAACCTGCTGACCACACTTCTTTGATGCAGCCCAGCATATGGTTGGCCTTCTGGGATGCAAGTACACATTGCTGGCTCACGTTGAGACAGAACTCAGAGGGTTGACAAAACTCAAAACCCAGAATGTGACAGAACTCAGAGGGTTGAGAACAGCGGCACAGAGTCTAGTTGGAGGCCTGTAACCAGCGGTGTCCCCCAGGGGTCAATACCCGGTCCAATCTTGTTTAATACATTCATCAATGACCTGGATGAGGGGACAGAGTGTATCCTCAGCAAGTTCGCTGATGATACCAAACTGGGAGGGGTGGCTGACACTCCAGAGGGCCGCACTGCCATCCAGCGTGACCTGGACAGGCTGTACAGCTGGGCAGAGAAGAACCTAATGAGGTTCAACAAGAGCAAGTGCAAGGTCCTGCACCTGGGGAGGAAGAATGCTAAGCACCAGTATAGGTTAGGGGTGGACCTGATGGGAAGCAGTTCTGAGGAGAAGGATCTGGGGGTCCTAGTATACAGTAAATTATCCATGACCCAGCAATGTGCCCTTGTCACCAAAAAGGCCAATGGAATCCTGGGATGCATCAAGAAGAGTGTGGCCAGCAGGTCGAGGGAGGTCATCCTCCCCCTCTACTCGGCACTGGTGAGGCCACAACTGGAATACTGTGTCCAGTTCTGGGCTCCCCAGTTCAAGAGGGACAGGGAACTGCTGGAGAAAGTCCACTGTAGGGCAACTAAGAGGACTGAGGGATTGGAGCATCTCCCTTATGAGGAGAGGCTGAGAGAGCTGGAACTCTTTAGCCTGGAGAAGAGAAGGCTGAGACCTTATTATGGTGTACAAGTATCTAAAGGGTGGGTTGAAGGAGGATGGAGCCAGACTCTTTTCAGTGGTTCCCAGTGACAGAACGAGGGGCAATGGGCACAAGTTGGAACATAGGAAGTTCCGTTCAAATACACGGAAAAACTTCTTTACAGTTAGGGTGACAGAGCAGTGGCACAGGCTGCCCAGGGAGGTGGTGGAGTCCCCTTCTCTGGAGATTTCCAAGACCCGCCTGGATGCAGTCCTGAGTGATGTGCTCTGGGCAATCCTGCTTTAGCAGGGGAGTTGGACTAGATGATCTCTAGAGGTCCCTTCCAACTCTGAAAATTCCAGGATTCCATGATTCCGTGATTCTCATCAACCATATGTCATGTGCTCCAGGTCCCTGAATATCTTGGTCGCTCCTGCTGGACTTAGTTACTTCATATCATCAGTGCTTTCCTTGCACTGGGCAGCCCAGAATGGGCACAATATCCAGGTCCAGTTTCACAGACCTTAAAGAGAAGGGAAGAATTACTTTCCTCAACCTGCTGGCTGTGCTTTTGCTAGCACGGTGCAGCAAATGCAGGTGACGTCCATGCAGGATATAGGAGATGAATTTGCTCACTATTTCTTCAAACTGTTTACAAGGCCTGCCTCCAGGGCTCGGGTCACCTGATGGCATCTCTCAAAGCCAAAGGACAGAAACCTACACACACTCATCTCGCAAGAAACTCAGCTGCACACTCCTTGCAAGAAGGATGGTAGCGTGGACATGCTGCTCACTATTAGGGACATGGAGTCTCCCCATTTCTCCATCATGGTGGTTAAAGCAGTCTGCACTCATGCAGGAAGGATCTGGCAAGGGTGAGGTGACTCTTGTCTGTAGAGGGGACTAGGACCTCACAGACACGGCATCTGTCTATATAGGTGTGTCTGTCCCATGCATAACCTGAAGCTGTTTCAGGTACCACCATAGGTTCAAGCTCTTCAAATGCACTGCCAAATCTCTTGAATCCACCCAAATAGTCATGGGTGACCTTTGCCTCACTGACTTCAAGGGCGGCGGGAGGGGGAGGGAGGAAGGGGTGGTTAAGCTCATAGATAGAGACATATAAGTGCCTTAGAGGCATCTCCACATGATTTGGCAACTGAGCTCCCATTACAGCTTCTGAAAATCAGTGACTCTGCAGGGTCAAGAGAGACTAAGCTGAACAATTGTAGGTGTTAATGGTGAACTCGGTCCTCCCCATTCCCACAACCTGCATTATTGACTGGACCTCCCCTGGTAGTAATGGGAGTTCATACTCAGATTACATGGAGACTCCATGAGACTCCATGGACACTCTTCATCTGTGAGCTGAATCTCAACCACAGGCTCTAAGCATTGTTTAGGCAACTGAATCAACTCTCTGGTATCCTTTGAGGTGCCCTAGCATGTTGAAAACATTTCCTTGGCTCTAGTGTATATAACACAGGACCTACAGAAGCCCTGCATGCTTCTGAAATGTAAGCTGGAAGTTAAAAAAAAAGACGTTTTATGGCATCTCAAAAGCACCAATGTGCTTTCTTTGTAGTCCAAGAGAGGCGATTGCAGAACACAGCTCTCCTTGTCCCGAAGGAGGTGTCCTCAGGAAAAACAGAAGGGTCTACTCCTGAATGTCTGTCATTTCTAAGGACACTCATGCCTTTGCCTTCTCCAGATGTTCAATGGCTAGAGGCTCAGGCCCAAGCTGAGTCCCCATTTCTACAGAGGAGAACTGATGCTTTTTCCTCCTGCACAGAGCTCAGCTAGTTCAGCCACAGAAGACTCCTGCTACTGAACTGGTAACAGCAGTCTAGTCATTGCAACCAAGTCTGAGGGGATCCATGCATTTAGCTGTGTTGCTTGTTCATTCTGTTTGCAAACAAAACCAGGTGCGTTGCTGTGTAAGAAGTAGCTGAGATCATAGAATCATAGAATGGTTTAGGTTGGAAGGGACCTTAAAGATCAGAGAGTTCCAACACCCTTGCCATAGACAGGGACACCTCCCACCAGACCAGGTTGCCCAAGTTCACGTCCAGCCTGGCCTTGAACACCTCCAGGGATGGGACCTCAACAACCTCTCTGGGCAACATGTTCCAGTGCCTTACCACCCTCAAAGTAAAAAACTTCTTCCTAATGTTTAATCTAAATCTACCTTCTTCCCCAGAGCCTTGTCTTCTCCAGGCTGAACAACCCCAACTACAGCTTCTCAATCTGGGACTATCAGTGTGGAGAGGACCATGTATCTGTGTGAAAGGAGCTGTGGGTTATAAACAGGAATGGTTGCCATCGGTTTGCCTGCAACCATGTCCCTGGTACTGACAGCTCCTCTGACAACACCTCTTGTTGTAATTAACTGCTGTTCCGGAGGTCTCACAGCTGGAGGTAAAGAGAGCAAATTTACAGTAGACATCTCTGGGGAGAACATGGCAGGAGAGGGCTGATAAGGAGGGGGAAAAAAGCTGCTCCGCCTTGATAAGCACGCTGTCAAAGCACTGCTTGGGGGTGCTGTGAGCATCTTCATGGTGGGAAGAGAGAGGTTCTCGGTCATACTGTGAGCGTATGTGAGCTGTACCTGCGGTGGTCCGATGTTTGTCACTGGAAGTGGGTGGACAGAAGGTCACTGTGGATGTGGAGAGGGAATCTGGCCTGGCTTCTCTGCTGTCCAAACTACCTGGTCATGCTTCCAGGAGGTAATATCAGACATGCAGACAGCTAAAGATGCCTGAGAGGCAACATTGCAGCTACCTGGACAGTCCGTTTGGGACCAACCTAAGCCTCAGCTCTCCCTCTGGCCTGGGCTTCTGCAGAGGAGGAATCACAGCTGAGCTTTCTCCAAACCAGGGCTCTATGGGAGCATTTTTGGAGGTTTTTTTTTTCCCATGTCTGTTTTCAAGACAGCAGTCTGCCCTCAGCAAGACATTCAGGGAGAAGCTGACACCAGCAAACTCCATAAACACCATAGGGAGTCCTCCCTCACCACCCACCCAGATGGGGCCAAATGCAGAGAGCACAAGCACTGACAGCCAGAATTAGAGGGCAGAAGAAGGCAATGCCTTCACACAGCCCTGCTCCATGTTGCACCTGCTATTGGAATGGATGGAAATGCGGTTTAACATTTCTTAGGGGATGCAGGGAGAAAGAATAACTTCTGAAAACAAGTCCTACAGCTGGATTCATTCCAGGGACAAAGGATAAAATGGTACCAGAGCTCTGACAGTTCCTATGACAGCCTGCTGACAAACCTAAGCCAGGCTGGACACCTGGTACACCAGGACACAACAAGATACCACCAAAGGCAGAGTTGCACAGAAGGTTCTGTATCTATGGGAACATGAGGCGGTACCTGTGACCTGCTCAAGTTTCCCCATCACAGGCACCTGCTGAGACGTGATCTTGCTTTGCTTTGTGAAATTCCTCCAATGTTTTGTTTTGTGGTTTGTTTTGGGTTTGTTTGGTTTTTGGTTTGGTTGGGTTTTTTGTTTTGTTTTGTTTTGTTTTGTTTTAATTTGATTAACACTAACTCAGAGATTTGTTTCTTTCCTAGAGAGCAACTGTGTTAACTTTGGGAAAAGGATATCCCTTCACTCATCTCTTCAGTCCCCAGTGTCTCTGGTCTGAAAGCAAATGTGACCCAGGGAATCCCCCTCCAGAGTGTCTCTTTCCCTGGGAATCCCCTAAGCCTGGGAAAGCCAGATGTTAAAAAGGGATGTTTCGTTAAAACTACCACGCGAGGGCAGCCTCTTCCACCTTCCCACGTTAAAAATCCCTCTTCAGCCTCCCAAATCCAATCTTTAGTTTGTTTGAAGTCCCTTGGTGATAATATTGCCCTAGTGATAGTGTCTGCTGGCTGATTGTCAACAAGAAATGTACAAATATGGCCTCATTATAAAAAAAGTCATCACAGGTCTTCCAAAAAGGATGCTTGGAGCTATAGGAATATTGCTTAAGGACAGTGTTAACGGTATTCCCACACCTCAAATTGTGAACACTGGAAGTGCCTGGCTAGTATAAACATAATTCGTGTTGATTGATGAGTAGCGGTGTGTGTAGTGCTGTGGTCCTGAGCAAGGCAGCTCCAACAGGCACAAACCAGCGTCTTCTGGCTCTTACACCGAGAGCCACTACCCACAGCAGATAAAGAAAAGGTGATTTTGCTACCCAGAGGTTGCAGCAGATTTATCAGCTGCTGTTTGATGGAGTCACCGCTGGATGGGGAGAGAATATCTCGCTGGAGGCGTTGAATTACACACATGGGTCAAATATTTGCCCTGGCTGGTGTCCTTCTCTGCTGTTCCTTGGACCCTTGATTTGTGCACTCACATCCCAGTGGAGGTAAAAGACCTGCCTTCATGGAGCGGAGATCAGCAGAAAGAGCCAGAGTGGTTTCTTTCAGTGGTCATAACACTGCTATAACCCCGATGTGCCCAAGCTGGCAGCCCTGAGCGAGGATGTCAGCCTTGCAGTCAAAATCTCCGGAGGGGGAAGGAATAGCAGTGAATATCATTAAGTAAACTTATTTCTATGAACGGTCCTTAAAGACTGGTCCCAGATTTCTCCCTGGGGTGCCTTTAAAGAATTTGATGAAGTGTTATGCTTAAGCTCTGTGTATACGATCAGCCTCTGGAAGAAATCTTCCTTCACCTCTCCGGAGAGAAAGGGTTTTTTCCCATGAACTGAGCCTCCATCTACGAAAGCGGGCGGCATCCTCCCATGCTCGCTGCAACCCATACACAGCCGATTTGCCAAAAAGACCAGAGCCCAACTTGATGACCTATCGTGGTCCTGGCTGTGTCATTTGACAGCGTGTAGGAGCTGAATTTGTGCAGGAAATCAGGCCCTTGAGCCTGATTCCCCAGTGCCTCAGATCCGCAGACTGTCCCAGCGAGTTAATCGGGAAGATTATCAATTTACACCCACTTTGCTTGAGCATGAGCAATTGGCTGAGTATCAGAGCAGTAGTGAATCTGGCACCAGCCTTAACATGTTAAGCAAATTAAAAGATGGAATAAAAATCATTATATCTGACAGAGCAATTTGTGTATCAGGAGATGGTGTGGTTTTAATTCGTTGGCAAGGAGGAGGGGGAAAGGGGGTGCATCCAGTCGCTGCAAACCCAAAGATAACTGTTGTGTGGCGCCGATCCATCCAAATAAGAAAGAAATCATCAGGCAACTGCCACAGATAGATAAACATGCAAAAGAAGAATTGGCAGTTTATTGCAGAGAGATTCGTCATCTTATCCTGGCACCACACTGAGGGAAAATGATGCACGGGCTGAAAGCAGATCAGCGTCAGGGGCACCCCAGGAATGGTTTGTGCAGAGTGAAAGAATAGCTATGAAAGTCTCTCCTACCTGCCCTCTCCAGGGCTCCACCAGGTTAAAACCAGAGGAGCCCACAACGGGGAGAGATCTCCAGGGTAGGAGTGAAGGCCGAGTGATGGAGAGTTGATTATTGGCATTTCCTTTGACCCAGTCTGTGCCCTCAAACGAGAGAGATGACACCCTGGCTCTCACCTTACCTACCTATTGTCTGGGTGGGAGGACATTTATCAGCCCGAGATAAGGACTGCATCTTTGTTTCAGCATTATGGAAGCAAATTTCTCCCTATGAGTTCCTCCTTTTAGGTTGGGAAATGGCCAGGTCTCCTGCAAACCAACAGCAGGTGTGTATCAGCTTTCATGCAGAAGCAATGCTATTGACCCTCTAGGAAAATCAGCCTGATAAAATGACCATAATTATATTTCTTTGAGGAGAAAAAAAGAAAAACTCAGTGTGATACAAAAACAGAATGTGTACAGTGATGGATGGGCACAGGAGGAAATACCTGGAGGCTTTCTGGACACAGCCAGCATTTCAAAAGCGTTGTTTCTCTTTTCTGAAGCTCGCTTGAGGTCTAGCTGTGTTCACAGATACTGCATCACATCGACTAGGTTATGCAAGTCGGGACAGATCTACCCCTCCAGTGAGCAGGTAAATTTAGAGTCATAGGGAAAAAAAGCAGAGTCAGGTTATGTAGCAGCATGAAGGACGTAGGGGACAATTCATCAACCTGCCCAACAGAGCAGCTTCTAGATGTCTTTTTTAATCTTCTGCCTTTTTTTTTTTTTATGCTGTTCCTTCAAGTCTGAGACACCACTGAGGATTGCTTTCAGCCTACAGTGTCACGATGGGAAATTTCTCATAGTGCTCTGAGGGTGGATGCAGAAGTGTCCTCTGACAAAGAGGACGCAGGAGTCCTCTGTAGCAGCTCTCTCTGCTGCTCTTTTGATTTAGGGGACAAAATAACCTAAAGCTTGCTCAAAGGTTAATGTTCTTTACGGAGGGATGTCAAGCAGCAGGAGGGCCTTGAGGAAAGGTGTCTCAAAGCCTCTGCAGTGTCAGATGACTTGGAGGAGCGTAGTTGAGTTGGACAAGACACCAGCAACTTCAAACCAAGCTGCCCTGTGCATTAACCCTTCCTCTCAACTCATGGCAATCTGAATAGACTGAACTGCTCCTGCTTTGCCAGCGGTTTTCTCCTGCATTCGGTGCTTGTAAGGTGTGTATAAGGCGGACAGCCAGGTATAGAGCTACTGCTGAGATGTGACGCCTTGGAAAACAGAGGGCATGACCGGAGAGGACTGGCAACCAGCTGTTTTCCTTTTTCAGCTCTGAACAGTGATCTTGAACAAATTTATCCCACCTTTCTCTAACCATTCCCCTTCCTGCATGCTTTGTCTGACATGACTGTCTAATTGGAAGCTTTAGGGTCACTATATATACTACATATACGCATGTAGCACCTTGAAGGGGCTCTCACGAGAGCAATAAACCCCTTGCACAAGAGGATGACATTGGCTGACACCGTTAAAAAGCTGTCCTCCGTGCAAAGGTGGGGACTTCGCAGCAGCGAGCAGAGCACATCCCCTTGGAGTGTCCTTTTATTTCATGATGAAAGGCAACTCTAAGGCATATCCTACGGTGCCTGCTGGCCAGAGGAAGATGCATTCAGCCTCTTGTTCTTCCAGCGGGTAGCTCCCAGCAGCCGAGATCAGCTCGGTTCACATTTCTGTCCAGCACAATTAATCACGCTCGCCAGGGCAAAGCACTGCTTCACTCAAAAGTGAAGAAAAACTAAACAAACATTCATGTTCCGAGAAACGTAGGCTACGGCAGAGCAAAAGTTTAGCATTTGATCAACAAACAGCCAGGAGAAACCTGTTTTGATACAGGGGAGAGAATCTGCAGCATTTTAAGCTCTTAGGCTTTCGGTCCCTAAACACCCAAGCGCTGGAGCAAGGAGGAGGCTGTAAAATGGCCATAAGGTGTTTTTTTCCAGGCCACGTGTCAAAAGCTGAGAGATGGAGAAAAAAGCAAGAGTGCATTTTGCAAAGTATCAGAGCAGTGAGGGAATAGCAAAGAGAGCAATCACGGTCTTGTGTCATGTTCACCATAACTCTGGTGTCCAGGTATGGAGACATCCTTCTTCTGCTGTTAACCTTCAGCCAAACTCCACCGTGCACTATGAAAGCGAGAAGATACCTGCAAGGAGGCAGTTTCACCAGGAAGCTACAGGACATGGGTGGCATGGGTATTCCCCAGATACCTCCCACCACCCAGGAAGGGATAGTTGGAGGATGCTGCTGATGTTGGCATGGTGGGACAGAGCTGGGAAAAGCTTGTTTCTGTTCTCTGGCAGACTGGAGCCATTCCCAGCTCTGCCTTCTCATGCCTGTGCATGCTGAAGGATGGAGACTCAAACATTTCCATGGCTTTATTTCAAGCAAGCTGAGGTTTCCCTTGCCCCTGGTCTCCTGCCACCAAAGGGGAGAAGTTGTTCGTTTTTCTTCTTCTGTAGCCAACATCTTTCTCTTCCCCATACTGACACTCTGGCCAGGTGTGTGCTGGAAGGAGAAGCCCCCACAGAGCTGTACTGCTTTAGGATGTATCTAAAGCACCTCTATGTCATTTTGATAGACCCAAAGACACCTTGAAGCTACGCAGACCTCATGAGACATATCCTCCTTTTAGGAGAAGCCGGCTCACACTCTGCCAAAGGAGGTGGCAAATGAAAAAAGAAAAAAGCTGTAACTCCGAGAACTCGTAAATCACCAAAGTCCTGAAAAAAAAAAGAAAAAAAAAGAAAAACAAAAAACAACAACCCAACATGGCCCTTTTGGTTTGCAGATAAGCACAAAGTTTGGCAGGAAAGAGATTAGGGCTTTTTCCAGTCCACCTCACAGTCGATAATCCCCACAGTAACAGAGCTCTGGGTTACAAACAGCCACACATGTTCCCCCCGCAGAAAATGGGGAAGACCAGTGGGGCAGGGGGACGGAGCAGGGGACGGTTCGTGTTTAACTCTGTTTACTTGTTATTTCTTCAGGAGATAAATTCTTTGCTACTGCAGAGATAATCATGGCCAGCACTAAGGGAAAGTCCTGACTGATCCCTTCTTCTGCAAGCAGGGCTGTCTAGAGAAGTGTTTTTGCTGTCTTTGCTAATTCAAAGCTATTGGAACCCCTGTGATGCTTCTTGGGAAACTCCAGCCTCACTCTATCAGGTCTTGCCAGCAGCCGAGAGTCGTTATGATCAATGACAGAAGAAAACTGCTAATTGTAGACACGAAGAATTAAGCTGTCACTAACATTTAGAAATCAATGTTAGACCATGGGAGGGATGGGGGAGGAAGACAACGGTTGTACAGTATCTGCATCTGCAGTCTCTGACACTCTCCACCGTTCCTCCTGGGGTGGCCTAAATCCATCCTGAAAATAAATGAAAAAGAAACAATAAAAAATAATAATAATTTTAATATCAAAATAAATGTAGAAAGAAAATAATTAACTTCCTTAGAAAGACATGCCTAGTGTCACTGGAGATGCCCAGGATCCTGCCAGGCACCCAACTGCTATCCCAGAAGGATGCAGGTCTCCCACAGGTCTTGTGTCACACCTGCCAGCCCTGCGTGGACATCACCCATACCCTGATGCCATCCAGTGGCATCAAACAGCTGTGTTCAGGTAGCTTGGTCAATTCCTTGCAACTCTTCCTGGGACACAGAAACTGGAGAACAAAATGAGGGAGAAAAAATGAAAAGGACCAGGGATGATGGATAAACACAAGTGATAAATTCAGGCTGAGGGAAGTGGAAGGGGATATAGAGAAAAGCGTGGTCCCTGAAGCATCTTCCCACTGCCCACCAGAGCTGAACCTGAGGACGCTGGAGGACAAGGGAGAGCCCTGGAGGTAGCAAGGATCCTCTTAAATTAAGCATCTTTCTCCAGAATGCATGCCCAGGGCTGGGGGATGGTGATGAAAAGACCTCATGACTCCAGGGAGCATCTCATAGAAATAGTGTAAATAAAAGGTGAGAAGCGCAGCTGGAACTGCAGCAGGAGTTTCTGGAGAAGGCACTTCTCCCACTGTGGCAATACGGAGATGATGAACCCTTGCAAAGCACCTCCTGTCCATCCCCAAATGCCTTGGCCACAGTGAAATTCCCACCCCTACAGCCCAGTGGCCTGAGGAAGCCAGACCTTCATCCCATCGTTCCTCACGTCCCTGACTTCCACAGGGAAAAGGTGAAGCAGAAACAGGGAAGGGGACTGGGGACTGGACGTCCCCTTCCACAGCAGGGATTTATTTCTTATCTGAAAGTGATTAGATTTGGGCAGAGTCCTTCTTTCCAGAGCACTCCTTGCAGCCGTGGTGAGGAGGGGGTTGCAGGAGGCAGGAGCGATACCTGATGCAGCGAGGAGGAAGCGGTGGCCTCGGTGACAGTGACAGGCTGTGGGATGTCGGGTCACACTCTGTCCCCGGAGCAATCCCAGCCCTCTGCAATGCACAGATGGCTCCTTTCCGTCATCTGACCTCATTGTTTAATCTGACCTGATCCGGTGCTGTAATCTAACGGCCATTTTAATCACCACTACGAAGCTGGGATTGTTTTCCCGGGCTCCACCCCGAATTCCTTCCCCGTGAGGGCACACGCACAGCCCGGATGCCATCCATCCGAGGGGACATCCTCAGCTAACTCCTGCGCGGAGCCTGCGTGGGGGCTGCTCCCAGCTCATGTAGAGGAGGTGCTGCTGCTCACAGCCATCGCCGTTGTCTGCAATAAAAGGAAATTTCCATTTCATGAAATCAGCAGAAGTTTCTTCTATGGTTGCTCCAGGTGCTCCTGGAGATGTAACACATCCCAACCACCTGTCCCAAGTGTTTCTAAGACCCCTGGCAATTTTTGATCAATGCTTCAGTAGCATTTGGGGGGCCTTTTTGGAAAGATCTGGTGGTTAGGGAAATAGCCTTGGTCACGAGACACTTGGGTTTGTCTCTTGATTTTGCCCAAAAGACCCTGTGGATGACTTTGGTCAAGTCATTTAGTCTTGACGGCAGCACCTAAACCATAGGAAGCTTTTCCCAGTTTCCTGTTCTGCACTTTGTTCTGGTCCTGCTCTGGCTCTCTGTTCAGGCTAAGGTGGGTACAAGTGATCCCCAGCCCATGGTGGGAAGGTAGCAGACAGCACAGCCCTCAGGGAACCTGCAGTGGTCTCCAGTTCCCTGTCTGCAGATTAAGACCTCCTTGCCTCAGTTACCCCTCTGTAAAGGTCTCAGTCCAGGCTCTCCAGATCTATATCCATGGTTAATGCAGCAAAGAAGAGATGGACAGGCACACAAAGCAGCTGAACAGGGCTGCAGGCACTGATGACTCCCAAAGAACGGCACCCAAATCAGGTCTCAGCCCAAACTATAGCATTCATGATGGTGCTGCCTGTACGCAGGCAAGTACAGCCGTACACACACACACATCCCTCCCTATAGCCAGAAAGGATTTATTCCATCCCCCCTCTGCCCGCAGCCTCAGAGGGTGGGAAGGGGCCTGAAAAGGTCACGTAGTCCATTACGTCCCCGCAAGGCAGGATCAGCTCTCCTATGGCCCCACTGACAGATGTTTGTGTAACCTGCCCTTAAAGACCTCCGGTAAAGGAAGGCCCACATCCCTCCCCCCCCAGCTATCTACTCCTCGCCTCTCTGGGGTAACTCAGAGGATTTTTCCCACGCTGTCCGAATTGCATCGCATTACCCCAAGCTACGGAGAACTGCTCTGCTCTCTGGGAGGGCAGTTGCTGCAGCTCTTTTCCCAGACTGAACGAGCAGAAACAATTTGCTAATACCTTTGCAGTGAGGGGAAAAATCTATTCTAGGCTGTCTTTGCCTCACATCAACACGCAGCCCCTAATTCACAACCCTGTCAGCATCGAGGAGGGGATATGGCTCCGCCAGGGTCTGTCTGGCAGCAGAAGTGGCCTCAGCTCTTGCTCTCCCAAGACACAGAGCCCCGTTCCCTGCAATCTGAGAGCAAAAAATGAGAATAAAATGCTTCCCCACCTCTGATCTGTCCCTACCCCAGGCTGATCTGGGATGACCCTTATTCAGTTGCCTTATTCGGCATGTTTTGTCCTACTGTGGTCTCCCCAGACCTTCTGTTTCAATAAAGTTTGCCTCTACCCCTCTCTGCACACCTTGCTGAAAGGGTACTAATAGCTCCGCTTCATACTCCTACAAGGAGTAGTACTCATGTGAAGGTGGACATTGCGCAGAGGACAACAGACAGTGGGAGGTCCGGCTTCCCAAAACCTTGGAGTTCTCCATTCTCTCTCTTTCTACCATGAGTATCTTACTCTGGCTTTTTTCTAGGATTAAAGAAGTTGGCAACTGGCAAGCAAATCTTTATGCCCAGACTGACGGATGGTGGGAAAACCCTCCAGCCAGGGTTTGAGATGGCACTTTGATATCTTGGCACTGTTCCCCACCTCAGGGACAGCATCTCCTCTACCCCCAATTTAAGTTTTGCCACCGCCCATTTTAAGAAGACTGCTGAGACCATGCCCAAGACATTTATCTGCCTTCTGATGGTGAAGTTGTCACATTTTGCTGTTTTTCTCTGCAATCAAGTGTGCTACAACTGCAATGTAATTCTGGGAATCCCACGGCACACCATTATTGCAGCAGCTGGGACTTTATCTCAGAAACGCATACTCATGATCAAATTGAAAGACTTAGCAATACCAATTCTTCTATTTCCTACAGTATTACATTGACTTTCTTGCTGAAGCAATTTTCACTGCAATATTGTCCCAGAGAAACTGCTCCCAGATGTCTGAGCTTAGACTACAGATTTGGCTGTGAAGCCAAGTTTCACAGATTCTCCCAGGTGAGTTTCTTTAGAGCTTGGAAATCCTGTGGAGAGGGTTTCTGTGTCAAGTTCGCTTTTTAGATTTGGTAGGCTGAAAAGCAAAACCTAGATCTCTCTGTGGCCTTATTTTAACAGTGTTATTTAAATGTGCCTTAGTACTGCCTGAGAAATATACATCTGTCCCCTTGGAAAGATGCGGCTTCCAGCGACTGCAGACAGGAGGATTATTTGTTGGTGCAGTGCACCAAGGATTTAAACGCAACGTGCTCTTTTAGTTCTGAGGCACCTCTTAATTAAGGACTGATTAAAGTTTGAGGATTGTTTTGTAACAGAACCAGTGTTTTGCAGGGACTGGTACTGTGCCAGGGCTGACTGCACCAGTTACACCCTGGGCATTCAGAGACCTTGGGCGTCTGGGACCAAGTTCTTTTAAATGTACGTGTATTTCACTTGCAGAAGGGGTTTTATACCCCTTCTTCATCTCTCAGCCCTGTGCACAGTTTGCAACTCAGATGGGCTAGGCAAGCTGCAAGCTACGCTTCCAGAGGGGTTAAATCACAGGATCATAGAACAGTTTGAGTTGGAAGGGACCTTTAAAGGTCATCTAATCCAACCCCCCTGCAATGAGCAGGGACACCTCCCACTAGATCAAGTTGCTCAGAGCCCCGTCCAACCTGACCTTGAACACTTCCAGGGATGGGGCATCTCCCGCCTCTCTGGGCAACCCGGGCAAGTGTTTCACCACCCTCAACATAAAAAAAAAAAAACAAACAACCAAAAACCCCTTATATCTAGTCTAAATCTACTCACTTTTAGTTTAAAACCATTACCCCTTGTCCTATCGCTACACTTCCCAATAAAGAGTCCCTCCCCAGCTTTCCTGTAGCCCCTTTAGGTACTGGAAGGGACCATAAGGTCTCCCCAGAGCCTTCTCTTCTCCAGGCTGAACAACCCCAACTCCCTCAGCCTGTTCTCACAGCAGAGGTTCTCCAGCCCTCGGATCATCTTCATGGCCTCCTCTGGACCTAGTTCAACAGGTCCATGTTCTTCTCATGTTGGGGGGCCCAGAGCTGGAGGCAGCACCACAGCTGGGGTCTCACCAGAGTGGAGTAGAGGGGCAGAATCACCTCCCTCAACCTGTTGGCCACACTGCTGGAGATGCAGCCCAGGATACAGGGTTATGGGGGTGTAACGGGCAAACCAAGTCCTGCTCTCAGAAACCGCACAGCAACCAGAGGAACAACCCCCTCCTTTCACTGTCTTCTCCCATCTGATTTCAGGTCAGCCTGCCACCGCTACACCATCCAGGCATGTTCCCTATGCGTGGGCTTGTCCATGTTAAATGGACAACAGCCACAGGGCTTCTGCTCCTCCCTCTGAATAATTCATAACCTCCACAGTGGCCTCAAATCATCTCCTAACCCACAGCAAATGTTTTTCTCTGCCCGGCCTCATCCATCTCGTTGAACTGTATCTGCTCTCACATTGTGGTGTTTACGTTCTTCAAAGAACCGAAAGCCGTTATCCTATCTTCGCCTTAGTCATAGTTTGGCCAGGACTTATATATTTCTTTCGCCTTTTATTTCTAATCTGCTCTCTCAAGTCTCTCCCTTCAGGAGATTGATCTCACAGGCTGCTTGGGTTTCTCTGTTTGTCTTGGACCGGGTACAACTTTTTGAAATCCTAATAACGTAGATTTTGCAAAGCTAGCTGTGAAGCAAGAGACTTTCGCACTCAACAAGCTCATGGGTGGCAAAGTGCCACGGGACAGCTGTTGAACTGAAAAAGGATTAGTGGAGCTAAGTGGATGCCCTGGAGCCATAAACCACTGGTCCCTTGGGTATCTCTTCTCCAGAGGAGTAACTGATGTGGACCAGGCTGTCCCACCCTGATCCAAAATAGCCGTCAGGATCATAGCACAGATCTTGGCAAGAAGCTCCTGTGAAAGCTGCTTGAAAAGCATGTCACGGGGCCATGTAAAAGGGGAGGGCAGTGCCTGGTCTCTAGACCCCAGGCTGCAGGACTGGCTTGTGCCTGAGAAATGTGTCTTTTCCTGGAGCTACAGCAGACTGGGATTTAGTTAGATGGCACACCAGCTGATGGGGTGCTATAGTCTCCTCTCTTCTCAGTCATCATCATCATCATATGCAAAGAGGCTGGAAATCACGACTCACCACAGCCTGCTGGTGGGCTGCTGGGTGCAAAGGTGTGCAGTAACAACAGGAGAGAAGGAGGGAGTCAGTTCTGCAAGTCTGTTACTCCACAAGTGAGAGAGAGCAGGTCTGATCAATGACTGATGGGAATAACATTGGAAAAGGGCTCTTCTCCCTTTGGGATAAGGCTAGATCAGATCCCAGGGAAGTTAATGAAATTAAATTGCTGCCAAAAAGCACTGAACCACTACAGCCCTGTACTATAATTTTAGGCTGCCTGTAAGGTTATTGGTGCTCTCTGTCCATGCAAACTGAAACCTCTTGGTATTCACTGCAATCTCCATCAAGTTTGGAATGGATGAGGAGCTGAAATGAGAGTCAATGGTACCTGGAGGTCCCCTCTCTTACCCTGCAGAGCAACGCCTTTTGGTGGCATTAGCACTGGGAAGAGGTTGTGCAATCTCGGTGTGGCTGTGTCATTCAGTCAGGCCACCAGGAGCAAGTATATGCTTTCTGTGTAGGCTTACTCTCACTGAAACGAGAGGAAAAAACAGCATTCCTGTAGAAACTATCTCCTAACCCTTGTAAAAATAAAGGTAGGTGGGAGGACACTGCGATCCCAACGAAACAACGAGGAAAGGGTCATGGGACACCAGGAATCCTGCTCTTGGCTCGTCACAGACTTGTGTTGAGACTTCGGCCAACTCCACCTCTCTTCTCCATTATTCCCACTGCCTTTTGTGCCATTACATTGGAAGTTCACAGGAGGGTTTCTCTGTGGGCGTGCGTGGGTGCCCGCATGTGTGCGCAACACACTGACTTCTCTCGGTACAATGGCAATATAAATTATATTGTGTCAAATTCTTGGAGTGGTGGTATTGGAAGAGTTTCCTCCCTCAGAGACTTTGCAAAATAGCTACCTGTGAAATTAAATTAAACATTGCTTCTCTTGGGGTTTAAACAATACACTCCCTCTAGCTTAGGCTAAGGGTTTCTTTTTACTATATTACTTTATAGATTAATACAGCACAGGAAATTAATTACCTTTTTTTTCATTAAGACTCTTCTTTTTCTTGCAGATTTTAGATTTTCAATTTACAAAGAAAACTTACGGGGGACCGCAGGAAATCCCACGTATGTGAGGAATGTAACCTTAAGATCTGGTTCCTGGTACCTGCTCTGCTCTGCTCCTTGGATCTGCTCTGCCTCCCCCAGCTGATAAGAGCGCTGCTGGGTCTGCCTGCCACGCTCAGTCAATTACTCTTGACACTGTCTTTTGTCTCTGGTGGGCCCTGGACAGGCACAAATCAAAGCTGTCACGTCCTGCAGAGCCCTGGTTTGGCCTGGAGTGCAGAGATCTCTGAACTCTGCCTTCGTTGCAACCATTTGTTATAGGGCAGGAAAGGTGTGGGGTAAAATTCGGATGCCTCTTTTGCCTCGTCCACCAGCCTCGGACACTAATCTTGAAGGATGAGGTTTTGCAGCATTGGGTTGGCCAGAGCTCGTTTGGTGGTCCAGGGAACACAGCTGGGAGGGGGAGAGGAAAACACGATTAACATTTGATCGCAGCAGGGTTTGGAGGACACAAAAATCTTCATGAATATCCTTTTTGTCTTCCAGGTCATCAAATCTGAGGTAGACACCCCAAGGGAGTGTGTGCATGTGCGTACACGCACACACACATGCACAAATACCCAAAATAAACCCCTTCAGGGAAAAATAAAAATCTCTCTGTCTCACTTTGCCGGGACCTTTTCCATTTCTTCCTCTTGCTGCTGTCAGCCAAGGCTTGAAGTCCCTTTGGGGGCAGTTTTCTCCACCAGCTCAGTGCCTACCTCCACTGCCCCCATGACCCCTCTCTCCATGAGTCCTGCAACCGGGAGAGGTGGAAGAGCTGGCAGAAGGCAGCCCAGCTGGAAAGTTGGCCAGAGATGGATTTGGCCAGCAATTGGCAGGCAGGTACCAACATGTCCCGGCGGTCGCTATGCCATTGCCAATGTTTTCTGTGCAGAGCTGGCTCAGGGAGGACTTTTCTGAAGTGCAGAGGGCAGCAGTTTTATCCGTTGCAGCTGGCTATCTTTAGACGATTTTAATAAATCAATGGGATTAAAAACATTCCTCCCTCCAGCCGCCTCGGAGGTGTTTAACCCCGTCAGGCTGTGTGATGAGGAGGAGAGCTTTTGAAAACCAATTGCATTAACAAGGGAGATCTGGAGGAGTTTGCAGTCATCTCCTCTTGAGCAACTCCTGTGTCAAAGGGACGATCCCAGCTTCCAAACCATCCTTTGTGGGTAATCATACTTGTCTCAGCCTTAAAGAAAAAGGTGCCCAAAGCCATACACAAAAGGAAATCTGTGCATCTGTCCTGCCCTAGCTCCACTGGATATTACCCCCACTGCATAGTATCAGAGATCCCAGTCATTTATTGAGTGGTACAAATCTTCCCCACAATTCTCTCCTAGAGGACACAGCACATTTTGACAGTTTGGGATGTTTGGCTGGGAATCTGGAGAGGAACAAGACTATGAACTTCTAGTGAGCAAAGAGGAGGCAATAACTGTCCCAGAGGTGGCCACTGTGCCCCTGTCCAAGGAAGTCCCTGCTAGATGGTCCTGCCCTTCTGCACACCTGACATGTCAGGTATAACAGCCCCACAGGACCCATAGTGCCCTGCACAGCAGGTCTGGTTCCTGCAAAATGGCCTGCAAGGAAAAATCCTCATTAATTGCCACTGCAGGAAGAGCCTGCAAATGTCGCAAGCCCAGGCCTTTGCACCTAGCAGACCGTGACAGAGGTCCTGAGCTCAACACTCCACATTGCTCCCCAGGGAATGCTGTCATTTGAGTAACTCTCTGCCGTGACTCTGCCATCAGGGTATTTGCAGTGTGGATCCACCCCAAGGACCTCCACAAACCATGACCCCGAGCTTGCCCGCCTGCCTGTAGGCATTATCTAATCATCCTTTGAGATTGTTCCCTAAGGAAATGTGCTTCCCTTCCCAGCAAAGCCTTTTCCACTGACAGAGATGGAGCACTGGAGAATCGAGAGGTGCAGAGCGGGCTGCAGAGAGCTATCACCTTCCTGCCTGGGTCTCTACGGAAGAAAGCTGCCCAGTGTAGCGCTGTGTTTTCTTGCGTGAAAATCCAGACCTTCACAGTCTGTTTGCAGCTTCAAAGTTCTGCTCCCACTGACCACTTTTCAAAAGCGGTGAAGTGCTTCTTCACGCAGCGACAATAATAATTTGAAAACTAACCTGTTTTTTTCATGCTGGGAACAATTTTCCGAAGCACAGTCACTAAAAGTACAGCTAAAACGTACCAACGGGTCTCCTTCCAAAGGCCACATGCACATGGGACAGAAAGAGCACAGGAACATGAACTGGGGCCATGGCTGCATCACATGACTGGGAATATGCCTCCTGGACTAGCTATTGCTGGTGGGGGACCACGACTCCAGGGTAAATGTGCACCCCAGCAGCAAATGCCCTAAAGGCCAGTGAAACCCCAGATGAACAAGAGCACCAGGAATGAAAGTATGTCCAAAAGAAATGTGGGGTGTGGGTCATGCCAAAGGCACCAAGTAAAGACAGGTTTTTCTCCTCTTTTCTCACGTCCTCCATCTCTGTTCTCAGCACAGTAAGGAGACAATGGGGAAAAGTACTGGGTGATTCCGAAACCATTGAATGTTGAAAATTCACCAGTGTTTCTGCTCAGAATAGTCATCATTTAAAATAAGTAAAACTTTGACTTCACTGACTTTTAAAAACTTATGTTACATTAGTTTCAATGGTTTTTTACCTAGAAATTCTCATATATTTACAAACAAAACCCAAGAAGCTCATACAACAGTCCCAGTGGCTGAGGATGAAGAGCAAACACTAACAAAGTGCATCAGATTTTCCTGGAAACATCATCCTGGGATTGTTACCTCAGTTCCCCCTTTCTCAGCTTTCATGATACACCGTCTACAGTTTCTGACCTGTGACTGTCCGGTGCATGAACTATGTTCTACTCCCACTTGCCTCAACAAGCAACACAAGGAGAATTTCTCCTTGAGCTCAGGGTACATTCTGAGTTTAAAATATGGTCCCAACATCGCCTCTGCATCACTCCTGTGTTTGTATTTTTCAGCTGACTGTCAAAGAGGATACAGCCTTGCATCGTTGCTGCTGTTGCTGTTCTCTTACAAATGGGATCTTATGGGGTCCAGCAAGCTCTGAAGAGCTGCAGTGCCACAGGCACTAATGCAGAAGACAATAGGAAGAGATTACATGATTTTAAAATGGAGGAAGAGTCTCATCTCATAGCTTTATTTGTCTATTTTTATTGTCCATTGCTCCAGGTTCACGCTCAGATATCAACCACATGTCTAGGGGGATGGTTAGATCCAGCTCTTGTTTTGGTGCTTACCTCCAAGGATGGAAAGTGCCCAAACTAATGTCACAGCCGCCTCTGTGAATGCAGATAAAATGGCAAATAACACATGTCTTTGTGCATAACAAAGTGCTGCAACATCCAACAAGCACTAGCTGGCTGCACCATGCAAACCCTGACTGTTGAGCAGGATTTAAGCATCACTGGTTTTCCTCGTAGACCTCTAATTCAGGTGGCTCTTCAACATGGAGAGTCCAGAGTGACTTCTGACATCTTTTGTAGTAGAAGTTCACACCCTAATTAAGTGAAGGAATGAGAAAAAACAGCTGCCGTCCTGAAAAGAGACCCTCCTTACGAATCTCATGTTAACAGGAGGAGCAGGAAGATGCCAACAGCTGTATGAAATCACTATAATTAAAAAAAAAAAAAGGAAGAAAGAAAACTTTCCAGTAAGCAGATAGCTGTGGGCGTCCTGCAGCGGGGAAAGGTTAATTCCAGGCTCATCTCCCAGCTGGCTCCATGAGGACAGAGGTTAAAGATGAAGCTGTAACACACACATGTCAACACAGCTCAGAATTCTGCCTAACGGTCATCTTCCTGGAGTCTGCCCCAATTAAACCTCTTCCCCCCTGTTTGGCAAAGAGAATCCACCTTCTAGCATGCTTTAATGGAGTTTAAAAATAAGTGTTATTAAATATGAATGCTTAAGAGGTTGCGTCTGTGCTTGAGATGTCTGGTCTCATACCTTAGAAGGCAAGTATTGAAAAGTGAGATCCCTTGGGGGCTACTAGCTAGACAAACCACTGAAAATAACTGGAAGCTGGAGAATATCTGGAGAGGGGTATTACATCTGCTTGCCCTTCTTGGACCCCTCCCTTGGTGTCTGCTTGCAGCCACTCTTAGTGTTGGTTTTCCTCTTACAAACAGCATCACGCTGTCCTAGCAAAGCCAAATAGACCTCTCTAAGAAGGGGAAAAGCTAGAGGAAGAGGGAAAAATGTGAAAAGAATGACTGTTTAAAACCCGGATGCCCTGAAGGTGCCCAAGGAGCTGGTAGGCTGCCAAACGGTGCTCTGGGTGGAGTCCTGGCAGGACAAGGGAACAGAAACCCTCTGTCATCACTGGGATCACCCACCCATGTTTGTTCCCTTGCCAAGGTTGAGGTTGACAAGGAGATCCTGTGATTTGCTGGGGCCTTGGAGGAGGAAGGTGTAAATAAAAAGGTGAAGGAAAAAAACAACCGGGACCTCAACAAGAAGCTCTGGGGGAGCGGTTGCGGCCCGGCTCATTTGATGCACTGCAGAAAGGACACAGGTCAGAAGATGCTGCAGACTCTCTTGTGAAGATGCCCATATGCCCTCCGGGAGGTTTTTTCCCAATATAAGCACCCTCTAGGGTGCTTTCTGGCTGGCTGTGGCCTAATACACTTAGGTGATTAAATATAACTTTGAGTCCACTTACACAGCTCAGTGACAGCTAAAACATCCCCAGCTGCGAGTCAGGCAGGGTACCCTCTAAATTATTTTAAAAAGATGTATCACTCTCTCCTATTTTTCTGGTAATTCCTTTTCTCAGCCCCTATCCTGAACTTCTTTGATCCCCACAAACCTTGTGTCTTTTCAGGGCCCTCAGGTCTAACCCTTACCCATATTTCCCTCCCTACAACCACTACTGAACTTGCCCTTCCGCCGTGCTTCACCATGCCAAAAGGCTGCTGTGTTAAAACAGGGATATATCAAAGCAGCGTTGCTCATTCTGAGGTACCAGAAGGCCACTGCTGCTCTGTTGGCGATCAGAAAGCTGTCCTTGAAATGGCTGCAAGGAAAGCACATAACCCGGCCCTTACACATGCGTTCCCACAAGGTTAACAGGTACGAGGTGGTGCTGGTTCACAGCCCCCGGGGTGTCCATAAGCAAATCCTGCACTCATCCTCTGAAGAGGTTTTTCTCCAACAAAATTAAATGGTTCCTTCATTAACATTCTCAAAACAATGCAATTTAAGTTTGGAGTTTGGAAATTGCATGGGAATGTATGGTATAAAAACACGGGTAGTCTGCAGAGGAGAGCGTAAGCTACAGAGCAGACCAAGAAAGACATTTACTAAATCCTTACAAGACTACAGAGCACCATAAATCTTATACCTACCTGAAATTTGATTCCCTTCATGGGAGGTCTGGGTGACCCTTATCTCTGAAGGTTTCCTGTGGGCTTTCATCCTCTTGTATTTTGAGCTTTGGACAGCACTAGTCAAGGAGTTGGTTTTTTCTTCTTCCTAAAATTTTGTCCAAAATAAACCAGTGTTTTAAGTGCTGTTTTCCTTGGAATACATATGGATGTTTTTTCACATGACTAAATTTTTGTTTATTCGTTTGTTTTGTTGGTGAAAGTGTTTTGTTATAGTGTTTTTTCTGTACGTATTTGTTTGCTTACTTGTTTTACAAAAGTCCCAGAAGGGGGAAAAAAAAAAAAAAAAGATGTTTTTCACCAACTGAAAGGTTTAGGGAGACAATTTCTGAACAAAAAAAAATATTTAAAAAATTTTTAAAAAATTGGAAAGCCGTGGTTGTGGTGAAGTAAAGTGTTTGTGTGTAAAGATGGGAACAGACTTTTTACTAGGACCTGTAGTGATAGGACAAGGGGTAGAATCATAGAATTATTGAGGTTAGAAGGGACCTTTAAGATCACCAAGTCCAACCATTAACCTAACCTGACAAAAACACTTCTAAACCATGGCCCCAAGTACCACATCTACCCTTTTTTTTTAACGCCTCCAGGGATGGCAAATCCACCACCTCCCTGGGCAGCCTGTTCCAATGTTTAATAACCCTTTCAGTGAAATTTTTTTTCCTAATATCTAATCTAAACCTCCCCTGGCATAACTTGAACCCATTTCCTCTTGTCCTAACACTTGTCACCAGGGAGGAGAGGTCAGTGCCCACCTCTCTTCAGCCTCCTTTCAGGTAGCTGGAGAGAATGATAAGGTGTCCCCTCAGCCTCCTCTTCTCCAGGCTAAACAACCCCAGTTCCCTCAGTCATTCCTCATAAGACATGTGCTCCAGACCCCTCACCAACTCCATTGCCCTTCCCTGAACATGCTCCAACACCTCAATGTCCTTCTTGTAGTGAGGGGCTCAAAACTGAATGCAGTACTCGAGGTGGGGTCTCACCAGTGCCGAGTACAGGGGATGATCACTTCCCTAGTCCTGCTCACCACACTATTTCTGATACAGGCCAGGATGCCGTTGGCCTNCCTTCTTGGTCACCTGGGCACACTGCTGGCTCATATTCAGCCGGCTGTCCACCAACACCCCCAGGTCCTTTTCTGCTGGGCAACTTTTGAGCCACTCTGCCCCAAGCAAGGTAATGGTAGAGGGTAGATTCAGACTAGACATAAGGAAGACATTATTTATAATCAGGGTGGTAAAACACTTGCCCAAGTTGCCCAGAGAGGTGGGAGACACCCCATCCCTGGCAACATTCCAGGTCAGGTCAGATGGGGCTCTGAGCAACTTGATCTAGTTGAAGAGGTCCCTGCTCATTGCAGGGCGGTTGGACTAGATGACTTTTAAAGGTCCCTTCCAACCCAAACCATTCTATGATTCTATGAAAAACATGTACTGATGTGAATGTGTGTACGTGCGAGTATGTGTGTGTATGAGTGAGCTACTAACCACCCCCCCATAGCTGCAACTAAACCAAATATTTCACAAGTCTCTTCAGTGGCCAGCAGACAAAGTGAGGCACTACCCAACTTTTTAAGTTCCTATTCTGGGCCTGTGTCCTGCCACTTTAACAGGATGTGCAGACACAGCCTGTGAAGTAGGTTACTGTACATATCCTTGTGAGTCTTAATGTCCCATCAGCCAGTGGAAATTTGGGTGGTAATTCGGTGTTTTGCAAACAGCAGCCTTAGAAGTCTGTCCCAGCCATGCTCCCAGACCTTTTGGTCCTCACAGAACGTGGTAGGTGACCACAGATACGGCACTGCCCTCTGACACACAGCTAGAACCATGTGCTAAGTGGAATACCTTAATTTGGAGATATTTTCTTCTTTTCTTGCCTCACCAAGAGAAGAAATGCTGTTGTTCATACAACACACAATTCAGACTGATGCAAATACTTTTACTAAGTGTGATTAAGCCCCCCTGGGTCATGAGGAGGGAAGAATTGGTGCATGCGCATGATGTCCAGCCAGGTGAAGTAGTGCTGTCTTCAGATGTGTGGCTTCACAAGGAGTGTTCATTTGCCCTTTCGGGGGGGGCACGGACAGCCCACTTGTCTGACGATAAAACTCAAGGACATGTTCTTGGACGATTCCCTTCTCCATCACCACAGTCTGTTTGGCCCATCAAACTGGACCAAGGAATTCCACATGGGGTTTCTGAGACTCAGTTCTATAGTTGGCTCCTCTCTTTCATCCCCAAAATGGAGGATAACGCAAAATCCAAAGAAGAGCAGCCCACTCTAGTGATCTTGGATGAAGAAACTGTTGGGAAAGACTGTGGAGAGAGGCTGGTAATGAGTGGGAAACACTCCTTTCTATTTCACTTTGTTGCTCCACTCTGAAGGCGTGATATCACTACGGTGCCATTTGCAGAGGTGGTTGGCCCAGAAAGGTAAGGAAGAGATTAAGGGGGAGTAACCCTTCTTGGTCAGTCGTGATTGATGAAGTCTCCATACATAGCAACCTGAACTAGGATAAATGGTGAAAATCTAGAGAATTATCCCTTTAGGAACTAGCAATATGGGGGAAGGGTAGTGATAAGAGAAAAAAGAAGCCCTCTCCACCCTCATCAGGAAGATGACCTCAAGTACTCATAGATGCTGAAAAACTGTTGTTTTGCCAAAAGTATTTATAGGTCCTTCCTCTTTACTCCCTGCTGCCTTTGCTTTCTTCCCTCCTTCGTTGTTTCCATTTGCCTTGCTTGTTGTCTCCTTTATTATTCAGCTCTGTTAGTGTCTAGACAGCCTGATCTGGTTGGCAGGTCTTGCTGTGCAGAGATTCACACCCATATCTTGGTGTCCCACCAATGACTTGTAGAGGACGAGCCCAGCCTCCAACACCTGCGTCTTCAGGGCTTGTTTCTCTGCCATGAAGAAGCGAAAAGCTATGTGCCCACTCCTACCAACTGCATTTCTCTTTTTCTGTGTAATTCCCCTTTAGTCAGTCCAGCAAGGTACGGCCTCCCACCCCTCAGTCTTCCCCTGGATGTAGCTGGACCTTGGGTTAGAAGGGGCACGTGGGTGACACAATCTCTTCCCTAAGACTTGGAAAGAAGTGTGTGCTGTTAAGAGAGGAGAGGAGGGTTGTGGTTATCTGTTCCTGCCTTCCTTCCCCTGGAAAACCTGTTCCTGCTCATCCTTAGCCACCCTGAGTGACCCCTTCCAGAGTTGTAGCACCAGGAAAGGGACTGGAGCCACTAAGTTAGAGACATCTCTACTGTCACTCTGAGGTCCAGATTTAGGCTAAAAGGATGCGCACAATCTCAGTGTCCCCTCTCTGTGAGCACAATGAGCCAACTAGTTTGAACTGAAGGGTGACATAATGTAAGAGGGGGGGCAGGGGAGGGGACGGGACAATACTCCTGCAACCCCTCCTTTGCAATGCAACATAAGCATGAGTCAAGGTTCACAGCCCCCTTCCTTCATCATCCCTCCAGGTAAACCCTTCCCTGTTATATCACAACCATTCCCAGTTTTCTTTTCAGTTCTCAGTCAGTGGTGTTGCTTTTCTTCAAAATAGGAAATGCAAGGCATGGGTTTGCTTTTTTTTCTTTTTTTAATTGAGCACTCATTTGCAGCAAAGCGAGAAATGAGAACTTGCATCAGACGAGCACACTAATGCAGAACAATAGCAATGATCAATAAACAATTCAGTCCTTTCTGAGAAAACAAGTCTGAGGCAACCTCCGGGAATCAAATAAAGTGCACATACACATGAACAGCAAAAACCAGACGTGCTGCATATTAATTCAAGCCAACTGCTTTTCCAGGGTAGAACTCAAAAAACATAAACAAGTTACTACAAAAACAGAGGAAATTGGCTGGCATTTCCCAGTCTTCCTTTGACAGCTTTTGAAGATATTCGATAAGAGATCCTCAGAGTCTTTTGAAGTCAGGGACAGTCCATTTCCAATGCCAACTGAAAGGCAGAGTCATCCTTTTAAAAGGAAATAATGGATTCCATCCCAGCTACATAAGGACCAAACTCCATCTTATGGATCCCAGCTCCTCCTCCAATGGGACAAAGCAGATCAGAAGATGACTGAGAACTCCCAAGCAGAGTGCTTCTGATCAAGGGAACTAGTTAAAGAAAAAATACCCAAAGGAAATGGAGTCAAGTTCTGAGAAAGTGGCCCTTTCTGAAGACAGACCTTTTATCATGATCATGACACATTAAATGCTTAAAGCCTTTTTCAGCCTCAAGTCTTGGTGGCAAAAACCCATTTCAAGCAGAAGTCTGGCTCCACCACTTGGCCATTTCCATTGATTTTCCTTGGCAGCTGCATAGATATTCCAGGGACTGGGGCCACTGAAAGGGCTTAGCTCAGCAGTTCCTAAGTGGTAGAAAACTTTAAGGTCATTCAGAGTGGTCTACATACATACACATACCCATGCAAGCTGAACCCATGCGTGCAAATGCACAGATATTTAAACCTGTCTCAGCATCTTTTCCTGGGGGAAGAAGGCAGCTGCCTGGGTAGCAGACACAGCTCAGCTGCTTCTGCCCCTGCTCACAACTCAGGGCTGACCCAAGCATCATTGTCAGAATACCACATTTTTCTCCTTCTGGAGGATGGTACCCCTGCAAAACAGTTTAGCTGGCAGATAAGATTACTTCTGGGTTGGATATATGTCCTCCTAAACACCTCTCTGTGACTCATAGCAGTATAAAAGAGCTCAGCAGGGATATTACCACTTGCTGTAGTGAGTACATCATTCTGCTCAGGGTGTGTGGACTCTTGCTAGGCCAGACCTGGACTGAGCTGGGTGACCTCCAATCCTCCACTCTCTTCCTAAGAGAACATTTGAATATGAGCTACCACCAGGCCAACAATAGCTGTTGCGGATGGAAAGCAAAGAGACCATGGTGGTTCACATGTTTAAGCCTACTTCCATGGCTGTGTAAACAAAGTCTATTCCTCCCAATGTAGACATCTACTCTTGAAAAGTATCTGTGCTAGGCTAGCCAGAGAGAAAGCTCACAGAAATTTCCCAATCTCTTCCCAGAGACAACATTAGGCTCTTAGTTCCCATTGGCTACAATAAGAATATGCCTGAGAAAGTGCTGAATAAAACATGTCAGTGGACTTCCACTTTGTATTCTTAGTAGTTGATGTGTTGTCCTTTCTTCTAAAGTCATTAGCTCCCAGTGGTGGGAGTGTTTCTCCTGATGGCCATTGGTAAACATCAACATCACCTTCAAAAAAAGTGGTGACCTTGCATGCCAGTCTTTGCTGCCTTTTTATTTAATGCACTAATTCAAGATGTCCCTTTTTCAGGAAGCTCAGCCCATTGGCAGTGCTCCTATATTCTAAGCAGCCTCTAGAGTTAATCATGCCACAAGGAATAGAGACACTCCATGAGGTCCCTCTCAACCTTTAGTCTGTGATCCTTCGGGCTGACTCCTACCAAAGCCCAAGCCAAGAGCAAGCTGTCTTGTACCTCACAGATCTGCTTCTCCCAATACTGTCCCTAAAACTGTTTATAACCTGAAATGAGATTTTACCTCATCAGTGAGGCAATCTTCTAGGTTCCTTGCACAGAGCAAAATGGGCAACTCCAGAATGCAATTCTTCTCATACTATAACAGATAGCCAAACCTGTGTGGGTGAACCGATCCCTAAAAGTGTCTGTTCCTCTCCTTAAAATATTAAGGCAGCAGAGATGACCAGATTAGATGGAGGAGCCCGAAGTTAGTGGAAGCAAACCCCTTACCACTGTCCTGCCAAGACCAAAAGCTCATTTGCCTCCTAAGAAGAACTTGCAAGTCTGTTGTAGTGCAACCATTGGAGATACTTGTCAGGGAGAACAAGGAAGAATACTTCTTCAGTTTTAAGTCTTTTCCATTTAAAAAAAAATTATCCCAGTTGGTGTTATGCACGTGATCAGCAGATTGGATGGGGAGGTCAAGCCACAAGCCCATTGACATAAGTCACCCTTGCTCTCAGCTGATATCTTGTCAGGAGTTGGTTAAAAGCACCCTTAAGGCTAAGCAAGATCTATGTAGAGGACAAATAACCTTCACTAGGGTGAATCATCATCTGCTTTAATAGGGACACATCCTTCCCAGGGCTACTGGGAGGACCTGTGTTCAGGAATGCTTTATTCTTGGAGGAAGTCAGTTCAAAAAAAAATGCTAGGAAGGGTGGGGTCACTATTACAAGCTCTGATGTTATAAATGAGCAAAACCTTTTTCATTAACCCATCATCTGATCTGCAGTAACTAACTACCCATATTTATGGTCTTAACACATATGGATTGCCAAAGTGCATCAGGCTGTGCTATACCTGGGGCAGGGCTGGCTCAGGCCACTCATACGAGCAGTTACCGGGGGCTCAGCTGATGGGTTATACCTTTCTAAGCCATGGTCTGTCCCTCAGTTGCTTTACACCCTGTGTGTACCTGTCAACCTAAGACATCTGGAGAATTACTTTGAGCGAGAAATCTCATTGGGGAATGCAGTCAAATGTACTACCCGCACTTGATCAGTATGGATACACTGCATTAGGCATAAAGGCACTCTCACTTTTAAGAGCAATCTGCACTTAATACCATTGCTAATATGTACAGAGGAATGGTCTGGGTTAAGACATCACTCCAGACGGCCCAGAGCTTGGCTACTTGAGATACGACCAGTGCCAACACAGCTGCACATGCAAAGCCATAACTGCTGATCTTGATCAATAATCTCTCAGCACTGTGGGTATGTGGGCACAGAAGAAATCGAGACAGGGAAGACTATGAGGCGAGCACGCCTTCTGTCACTGCTGCATTGATAAAAGACTGCTGAGCTCTGATTTACAGAAAGTAATGATCCTCTGCGTGACCCAGATATATGGGAGGTAAAAGAGAGGCTCTGGGAAAAGAAGATTTAGGTTTCAGGCTGAGCAAGTCTGAGGAAGGAAGCTCTGGGAGCCATTTGAACTGGGCTTTGCTACTTTATTGTGCATTTCTTGTCTAGCTAATGCTATTCATAAGGCTGGAGAGTGTAGTAGCCCAAGAGAGAGTATGTTTTCATTGTATATGAAAGCATAATAAAAGCAAAGCTTGTGCCCACAAAGCTTTAGAGACTTAGAAAAAAATATTGTTCACGTTTGAGAAGACAGAAGAAGGATTAAAAAGAAAACAATGACACACCCGGGCGTAGACAGTAGATCATTGGTAGAGGTAGGAGATGAACCCAGGTTTCCTGGCCATTTATTGCTTTTTTCTCTTGCCTGCTCTGGTTGGCCAAATCAAAAGCTGGAGGGAGGAAAGGACTGGCAAATGACAAAAATAGGCAGACGTGATTTTTAGGAAGGACACTTGTTTGCACGAGTACCAGGTTTCCTTATCTCATTGACGCTTCTGTTCTATGAGCATAATTATTCACCTCCCTTTCTACTACGAATATGAAAAGCAGCAGAAAACCACCGACCCTCTTTTTCTATGTTTCCCACCTCTATCCATTTTCTCTTGACATTTGCCATGAGTATGGAGTGTGCAGTCCGGTCAGAAGAGCAATGTCCTGCTGTGATGTACAGCGTTTCATTCTGTTACAAGTATGCGTTTGCTCTGCCAGAGATACAGCCCTGAATTGGGCAAGGAGCAACAAAAAGCCCATAAAGGAGATAATTTATCCTTTTCCCAGACACATCCATGAAAGCAACTTATCTTCCCCTTCATCCACCCAGAGTCAGGATGTGGCTCTTATCTGCCTGTAAACCAGACAGAGTGGAGCGTGTTGCCCTTTAAGGTCAACCTGTTGAAAAAAAAAACAAAGGAGAAGCAGCATTTTTAAGCTTTGGGTTTTTTCCTAAGAGCTTGGGGGTGTTGGACATGCCTGTCACTGGGGAATGGAAGTTCTGCCTGCCTTATATCCCCCTTTTGGAGAACCTATCCCAAGTGTTTGAGCTCCGTTGGTAGGCAAACCCACTCAGCTGCTGTGCCAGTACAACACTCGCTGGGGTTCAGCTGTCTACAGGCTGATGTCTACAACAATTCTACCACTGAACTAGCCACACTGGCATCCTTTTGTTCCCTGCAGAGAAGGACCTGGGGATACTGGTGGAAGAAAAATTGGACACGAGCCGTCAATGTGCACTCGCAGTCCGGAAAGCCAATCATATCCTGGGCTGCATCAAAAGAAGTGTGGCCAGCAGGTCAAGGAAGGATCTCTACTCAGATCTCATGAGACCCCACCTGGAGTACTGCAACCAGCTCTGGGGTCCACAACACCAGAGGGACATGGACATGTTAAAGCAAGCCCAGAGGAGGGCCGCAAAAAGTGATCAGAGGGCTGGAACACCTCTCCTATAAAGAAAAGTTGAGAGCATTGGGGTTGTTCAGACTGGAGAGGAGAAGGCTCCAGAGACCCCTTGTTGCAGCCTTTCAGTACTTAAAGAGGGCTTATAAGAAAGGTGGAGAAAGGCCTCCTTTTACCAAGGCCCACAGTGACAGGACAAAGGAAAATGGTTTTAAACTGAAAAAAAGTTAGATTTAGACCGAATATAAGGAAGACATTTTTTACAATGAAGGTAGTGAGACACTGGAACAGGTTGCCCAGAGAAGTTGTGCATGCCCCATCATCAGAAGCGTTCAAAGTCAGTTTGGACAGGGTTTTAAGCAACCTGGTCTAGTGAAAGGTGTCCTTGCCCGTGGCAGTGGGGTTGGACTAGATGATCATTAAATGTCCCTTCCAACCCAAATCATTCTATGATTCCATGGTTCTGTGCACACACTAGGCAGCTGGCCAATGCAGTCAGTGGACAGTGAGGTAAGAATCACCCTCTGTTGACACAAGTATTTGTAATGGGTGAGATGAATCACATGCCTACCACTCCTGACTCTCTGTTGACTATAACTGGAGCCTCAGTCCCCAGCTGAGAAGTGGCTTCCAGCACAAAAGATGCCCAGTTCAAGTGGGGTGAGTCCACGCTTAAAGCTAGGTCAGATGAATCCCACCCTAGTGACTCAGAGAGAAGGAATTGCATTAATATGGGCATGTGTGATGAAGTATTTCCTTTCATTTGTCTTCCAGTCTGACTCCTGGTCATTTTACTTGGTGCTTCCTAGTTCCTGTGTTATGAATAATAGTGAGTAACAATTTCCTACTCACCTTCTCCGTTCTTCACCCACTGTTCATAGTTCTAAAAAGTGGTTTTAGAAAAGAAATTAGAATGATGTCGTACAAAAGATATGGATACACTGCAGATTTAAGCAGCTCCGTGCTGTTACTTTCTGTTTTGTTCATTATTCCCTTCCAGTAATTCCTAACATTCAGTTCCCCAGAGCTCTGATGTTAAGATCTCTTTTCTGAGTGGAAATAGCTACTCTAGAGACAACCACCGTGTATAAATGTTTAGGGCTGCATTTCCCACATGTGCATTACTTTGCATTTACTAACACTCAGTTTCACCTGTCTCTTTGTTGCCTGGTGTCTCAAGAGTTTGAGACGCTCCTACAATTCCTGATGGGAATATTAGTTTCAATTACCATGAATAATTCTGTGTCATCAGCAAATTTTATCACTCCTTTATTGTCAATCTTTTTCCAAATCATTTACAAGTGTGTTCAAGAACACAGCTCCCAGTGGAAAACCCTGCAGGACTCTCCTGGCAATGCTTTCCGTTATCAAAACCAAGCAATTCTTTGTTTGTTAGCTTTTAATCAATTAATAATTCACAAGAGTAATCCATCCCACAACAATTTCATTTTTTGAATCCTCTGTTGAGAGACCTTGCTGAGAACTCTTCCATTGCCACTACACCAGCCGGATCATTCTACCACATGTTCATAAAGTCCTTCAAAACAGTTTGATATGTGGGGAATAATTTCTCTAAAAGCAGCATTGCCTCTTCCTCGATATGTTGCATTTAGCCCTGAGACTATGGATGCTGTTCCTCCTTGTAGACCCTACCAATGACTTTAATACAGATGTCAGCACTACTGAACCACAGTTTCCCAGATCCTTCATGGTGCCCTGCTCAAAAATTCACAACTGCTATTTTATACTCCTCTGCAGCTAAGTCTGATTGAAGTGACAAGTCGCATACCACGATTAATAATACAGTAGTTTCATATCTCCATTCCCCTCAAACTCTTGAATCATGTTTCCTTTCTTTTCATTGATTTTTTAAAATTTATTTTACTAAGCCTTCTGTTAGGCATGATTCCTTTGATTGGCCTGCTCCCTCTTCCTCCCCAAGATAAATGCTGGTGTAGGAACCATCTAAAATATGCCATAGTTAACATGGACTGAAGAATTCATCAAGCCTTTCTGCTGTACATAGTGTCCGTGTCTTCTGTGCACATCTCTTTTACTCCAACTATGTCTAAGTCCCATAGAGTCCCTGGCATATTCTTGCACCAATAAGTTTGAGGAAGGTTTTATTACTATTTCATTCCTTTAGTAAAATGGTTCTCAAAATCTTTTTGGAACACTTTATTGGTGCTTAATGTTTAACTTCCAGACATTAAGCTCTTTTCTATTCCTCATTTCTCATTTAAATATTTCTAAGGATTGTCTTTTTGCTTCAGTCAATCACTTTCATTCTTTTACTAACCACTTGACTTATTTATCTAGGTCAGAACTCTCTCAAAATCTTTTTAATACATGGTATATGTTTATCCTCTGAGTCTCCAATTTGTTGCCTTCAAAGTATTTGCTGTCCCATCTGTATGCATTTTGCACCTTTTGCCTTTTCTTTCAGTTTTCTTTTTGAAAGCTTCCCCCTTTTGACTAAGTTAAACCCCTTTTGGAGATAAAGTTTCAGTAGCAGGGTCTTTTGTCTTTTTCTCTCTTGCAAGTATTTGAAATTATGTACATTATATTCACTGTCACAGTACAGTGCAGGTTGCCTTTGGAAGCTGCTGGAATTCACAGGCTTCAGGAACAAGGAAATAAAATCCTGTAATTCCTCCTATATCATGCCATTCTTTGCATAGCTTCTTTTAACCATTTTAATACCTCTGGTAGGGAGCAGAAAAAGCACTGGACTCAACAGTCACTGGTAAGAGTACACTGAGGCATATCTATGGACCATCATTCAATCACAACCTGGAAAGAAGCTCTGAAGATCTCTGGTCCAACCTTCTGCTGAAAGCAGGGTTAGCTTCAAAGTTAGATCCAGTTGTGCAAAATCTCATCTAGTCAAACTTTGAACATCTCTTAGAAGGAGATTCTGCAGCTGTTGTAATAGTCAGTGATGCTCATGGTGAAGAACTGCACAGAATTCCAGCCAGAATCTCCTTTTCTGCAACTTTTTATTTATCTCTTGCCATCTCACTCTTCACCTTTCAGGAGTGTCTTCTCTGAGCAAAGTCCATCCCATCTTCTGCAAAAGTCTCATAGTATACCCATTTAGTCCACAACTCTCCAATTTGTATATAAAGACACTATGTGAGATCATGTCAAAAGTCTTGCTTAAGGAGAGGTAAATGACATCAGCTTCTCTTGCCTGTTTCTAGAGCCAACCAGCTCATGACAGAGCTGTCAAAGAAGCTGTCCAAAGACAGTTTGTCCTCAGTAAATCATGTTGAATGTTCACAGTCACTTTCTTGTCCTTCACATGCCTGGAAATAGCTTGCAGGGGGGAGCTGCTCCATTATTTTCCCAAGGACTGAATAGAAGTTGACCAGATTTAAGTTCTTTGGACCTTTTTACTTGCCCCTTTGAAGAGGAGTGTGATGTTTGCCTTCTTCCACTAGGAAGTTCCTGGAGTTGCCACAGTCATTACAAAAACCCCACGATGACATTGGCCAGCTCCCCCATGCCCCTTGAATGTGTTCTCTCCTGTCTCATGGTCCTGTACATGTCTCGCTTACTGTCATAGTCCCTAACTTAATCCTCCTCTACCCTGGGTAGTATCTCTCTTCCCCTGCTACAAGGCAGGTAGATCTGGGAAGTCTGAGAGAAGAACTTGCCAGTAAATACTGAGGCAAAGAAAGCATTACGTACCTCAGTTATTTCCATATAAATAGTCCTACACAGTTTTGTGACAACTGAGAAAGCAGCTGCCTCTATGACCTTTTCCTGGAGCAGTTTCAATCAGAGACACTCACTTTTAAGGGCAGCTTTTCTGTGTAATATCATCGTCATTAGAACAGTGTTAAGGAATACCTGATGATGATATCAGCTGCTTGTTTTGGAGCTAAAGCTGTTTTTCTCAACATATTGTGCAAGGCTACACGCTCAGTAAATACTAACCTTTCCCACAGATGTCAGGGAGTTAGCAGAGCTGTGTTTATAGAGCCCTACCAACAGGCCAGCCAGCGCCGATATTGCTGAGTAGGGGGCAAGAGGAAGAGTAACCTCTTCATCACTGCTGCAGGACAATGAGTCTCATCCATCAGTTACCATGTAACCCACACTTCAGGATTAAAACCCGACATATATCAACCATATGCCGCCTGGGAAGCTGAGCTGGAAGAGCAGAGGAAGGAGTGTTGCTGCAGTCCATCCTGTTTGTCATTTTTGCAAGATCAGATTCTTACTTTGGTGTACCTCAGTCCTTGCTCCTGATCTGTCTTGCACCCCAAGGCTCTGTGTCTGCACAGGGTTGGGAGGATGGTTAGGACTGACCCATGTTTGCTCAGAGAACCACATCTGGAGCTGCTGGGCTCCACTGCTAAAATGGGCCAATACCAATAAGAGCTGTTCCTCTGTTCCTCTTTCCACAGTGCTGAGCTCCTTCCTTTCCCCCAGCCCCAAAGCTCCTGCCTTAAATTCAGCCCTCTCATGTTGGGACTCTGGTCTGCATTATCATAGAATCATAGAATGGTTTGGGTTGGAAGGGACCTTAAAGATCATCTAGTTCCAACTCGCCTGCCATGGGCAGGGACACCTCCCTCTAGACCAGCTTGCTCAAAGCTCCATCCATTCCAAATGAAATCTGCCTTTCGTTTCTCTGCCTTCCCACATGCCAGTCTCCCTCCCTTCCTTCTACTCCCCATAATTTACGTTCTCCTGCTTCATTGACACAGATGGGATTTTACGTTTAAACAATGTTCCACCATGTACCAGTTCCCCCTGATAAGTAAATGCAGTCCCAGATTGACTCAACTCCTTGGCATGCAGGTAATTTCTCCAGCTCCCTCCCATGGCATTCCTCCCCACTGCCTGCATCTGAGACATTCCCACGGCAAGCAGTTGGATGCCTGTGGGAATTGGATGGCTGGATAGTCTATTTGCACGGCGCTTAAACCTACAAAGATATAATGTACAGGTTTAATGGAAGTCTTCATAGCAGATCCGTCTTGAAAATCTCTTACTGCCTTCATGAAAAGAAAAAGACTCAGTGTTCAGGAAAGCATTGCCCAACAGGGGCCAAACACGTGCCAGCAGGTCCGTATTGGTGCTGCTCTGAATGTAAGATGTGCACACGGTGTGTCCCATCTCCATCCCACGCAACTGCCTTGCAGAGCCCCTCTTTGGCCATACCAATACATTGGCTACCACATATGGATCACCAAATACTGTGTGATAGCCAAGGCTGTGGTGGATGCTCAGTGTATGGTGTAGACCTATCTGCTGGCTTCTCCTAGCAGACAGCTAACTCCTGGCTATTCCTTCCTCTCTGTCCCATAAGTCTCTACATGTCCATTTATGCTGATACATTTTGAAGATTTTTCTGTGGCTGGTTTTGAGCTGTCTCCGGCCTCAGATGAGTGGTTGAGATGGGTTGGAATAACACCGTGCAGGACACTGCCAACACAGACCAACATCACTACAGAGAGAACTGTAGCTTTTTTCCCCCAAATATGTGTTCTTGTTCCCATAACTGGAATCAGCTTGTGGAAGGAGAGCCAAGCAGAGTGTCCCAATTTAATAACTCACTCCCCAGATCTGATGGGTTTGCGTCAGGATTACGAAGGCAAATCCAAGACAGTTACAAATCTACAGAGTAATAGTGTGCTGATAAAAAGAAAGAGGGAGGAGGGTCACATTCCTTGCAGCTAGGTGGGCTGACAGCGCAAAAGAAAACAGTACACTTAGTGCTGTGTTCAGATCCGTACACTGAGTCCTCTGCCTGGCAAAGCGTGTGAGCCTTATCAACTGAACAGGGTCTTCGTACCACCTTGAGAACTTCACTGAGCCCGGTCACACTTCTGAAGTGTGATCCCCATCCCGGGTTTGTTTCTGCTTTGCAGTGGAACGATGCAGACCCTGGGAAAGCCATCCCTCCACTTCCTCGCACTCTCTTGGCCTCTCATTGCAGTAGTATTGGCCATAAAGGTCAGCATTTCTCAGCTGATCACTTCCCTGTACCCCTCCAAAAAATATTAGATGGGCTAAATTAACCTTTTTTGCTCCGAGGAGAATACTGTGGGGGTTACCCACAAGTGATAGTAGATCTAATTGTCCATTTTCCTTGTTCTTTTTTTTCTTTGCTACTGCGACATCCAAAAATGTGTTTGGGTTTTTTTTCTTTTCTTTTTTTTATTTGAAATGGCAATGACAGCTCATTGGCATGACTCCAGAAGTCTGGGCTTCGAATACTGACATGTTCCCTTTCGTTAGTTGCCTAAGTCACCCCGTATTTGGAGAGAGGACAAAAATAACCTTGTTATAGGTTTATCTGAAGGCTGGCAGATCTAGATGGTCCAATCTAAGCATAGAGAGACATCCTCCTCCAGACTGAGTTGTGCTGGTGAGGGCACAACTGGAGGGTACTGCAGATCTGCCTGCGAACTGTGCAGAGAAATGCTCTTAAAAAAAAATTAAAATAAAAAAAAAGTTAGAGAAGTTTAAAAAACATATTCCTTTGATTCATTTCCAAATTAAAAGTTTGAAGTGTTGAATTGCAAAACTGGCTGTGATTTAAGTTGACCTTTCTTAAGAGCTTGCAGGGATAAGCAAAAAAGCCACCTGATTCTAATATGAAGTGTTTCATTTTAAGACAAAATCAAAGTGATGACTCAACCTGACATGATTTTTGCTTGCATTCCTATTTCCGTGAAGGAAAAAAAAAGAAAAAAAGAAAACATTTCCTTTTGGTTCAACCAATATCAGTGTTTTCATTTTGACTTTGACTATATTTTCTGAGCATAGCTTCTGAACCAAAAAATGTCCCCAGATGAAGACATAACATCCCATTTTAACACTATGGTTTTCCACCATTCAATGCAGACGATCAGCTATCAGCTGATAACCATTGCACGCTGTTTCTCTGTTCTTATGGAGATCATCTACATTTAGGTAGGTATTTTTGGCAAATATCTATGAAAATGGGAGACCTTATTTCCCTGCATCAACAGCAAAATCAGAAATCCCTCCTGAGTCCCTGGGACATACCCCTGTGCTCACTCTGCTGTGGATGACCCTCTATGGACACACCTGCATGTAGGGTACCCCCAAGGTCTTCCAGGGAAGGACTGTGAAAATGAAGATGAGCCTTTGATCCAACTAGAGAGACTGACTGAACTCCCAAGCAGAAGATATCTTGCTTTCTTTCAAATTTATTTCCTGTTCAACTCTACTTATTTGTTCATTTCTAACCAGCAAGTCCCATACGCTGACTCCCTTCATGCACTTACGATGCACTGAAAATTGTGCAAGTGCTTAAGAGCTGTTGACCACATCTGCTCAATATTCCAAGAGGAACCCTAGACAAGTTGTCACATCCCAGCTCAGTCACGTTCAGCTGCAAAGGTGACGTGATTTTCAGGTAATGCTTCAGGAAGAAAACCAGGTGCACCAAAAGGAGTTTGTGCCTGGCCACTTAAGCAACTAAGCCTGAGCTCTGGGATCAAACTCACAAATCTGTGTTCAACTTTTACACTGCAAGTCTGTCTGGAGAGCAGGGATGTCATGCTGGTGCCACCAATCCATGTTCCCAACCCTTGAATTGCCACAATAAATGACTTGCAAGTCTTCCTCAGTGTCTTTTGAAAACAGAATAGGCTAAATACATACTTAGTGTTTGAGCTATTTTAAAATATTAAACCCTCGTGGAGGAAAAACTGAGTCTGCAGCACAGCTGGAGAAGATATGGTCAACTGTTTGGGAAAAGATGGTGTCTGCTATCACTTTCACTCCCTGCCTAGACTGATGCAGGGCTCTGGGGGAGAGACACGGAGGCGGCGTGCTATTTGCCTGGAAGGAATATAACATCAGTGACTATTTGCTTTACCTTCGCGCAAACAAAGTGCAAATTCTTGCTCTGAACCTGACTCCTGGTGGCTTTTAGCATTCACCTTGCACACAGCGTAGACCCAATCCCTGCCTCACGCCTTACCAAAGAGATAATAAGGCGAGACGTGCTTTCTCACTAGTCACAAAGAAACGCCGAGGGCCCTTGGGCTCAGCTTTCCCCATCTGGTGGCTCACAGCCCGTTCCAGCAAACAGGCAGGTCACTGCCGTGCTTGGCGACAATGCTTGGCAGAGCAAGGCGCCGCTGGATCACGCCCTCTTCGCTTCCTGCAGCCACTGGCACAAAGTTAGGTCCCCCGTGCCAGGCAGCACAGCAGCTCCATTAGCCAGGCTTGATATTTTGCCCTCAAATCCTCCATTTCTCCCACCCCTGGGGAGGCCCTTAGACGTCAAGCAGCAGAAGGGTTTGCCTGCTGCCCCTCAACATGGGACATCCCTATGGGAAGAGGCAAGAGAGGATATGTTTATGTTGGTGAGTTGGCAGCACAACATCCACTTCCTCGCTTCACGCTTTGTTCTTCTGGTTACCCAGGGTTTGTCCCCTTCCCCAAACCTCTCCATCCAACCGATCTAGCAGATCCCACATCTTTAAAAGGGCAGTTTGAGAGACATGGGCATCTCCCATTTCTCAGGCTGCTTCTGTGAAACCCTTTCAGTCATCTGATGAATGAGGACAGATAATAACCACACATGGCAGGTCTCCTGTGCTTCTCCAGCTCCAGGTCAGCAAACTGGGTAGGATTCTAGTCACCTTAAGATTAAATATCACTGTTCCAAATTTACAGACAAGGGAAGGCCAGGGTGGACATGGACCTCAGCCAGATCCCACGACAGGAGAAGAGGTCAGCTTATCCATCTTCTTGGCTCCATGTCAAACCACAACTATCCCACGAAAGATCCTCACCATTAGATATTCTAAATACACAGACATGTCTTGGGAACAGCCTGATCACACTAGTTTTAATTCCCATGCCATTTATATAATGTTGACACAGAAGTTTACATGCCCCTTCCCAGAGACACATGGTGGCCTACCTCCACCTATCACCTTTTTGTGGCTCTCCTTTGTTGTGTGGCCAACATGAGAAAAGGGAACCCATGCAGAAAGCCCTCAGCTCTGTGGCAGCGTGAGAAGCTCTTGGTGGTTTCTTCTGGATGTTTTCCTCAACCATTTATGCAGAATGTTGAATCATGGGGGTATTAAATGTGCGTGGAAAATATTATGCTTTGATTCCTCTGAACTTTGAACTCACTTGGCTTTATTTGTCATGCTGTTGTGATTATTGTTTCATCAGCCTACTGCAAAACCGCTCTCCTTGGTCCATTTTTCAGCCATCTTCACTATGTAAATTTAATTCTGGTTTTCTGTCTGGTTTTCTGAAGCTCTTAGTTTCTCAAGAGTTTTGCTTTGCAAAGAGGGGGTGTATAAGTGGGTATAAACTATTTCCTCCTCATGAAGCAAACTTTCTTTGATTTCTTTAATAAAAATCTCTGAAAGTGTAGACCCGGTCTCAGTGACCAATGTATTCCTTTTATTTTCACATACTATTATACTAAGAACAGCATCTTTTAAATTTATCCAGAAAGAAACTCTATGGACCACCTTTCCGTTTGAAACTTCTTTCAAGTAGCTTGTATCCAACAATCTCCACTAAAACAAAGGTTTCATTTAACAATGCATTTCATTATGTTCTTCAACTCTCAAGAGGATGTGACTGTATAATGAAAACCCCAACTAAACAAAAGTTTATTTTTAATGGAAATATCTATAGAAATGATCAAGAAGGATGTTCCTTCAAACGTCACAGCTCGTGCCAAAAATATATCACAATTGGCATTGCATGATGGTCTCAAGCCCATGGAAAGCTCTACCTTTGAGGACAAACAATGCACTCCACTGTCATTCCAAGCTGCAGGACAGATGATAATGCAGGAGCTATTAGCTATGGTTGAAGAGAAAATTCAAAAGTCATGACAACTCATGACAATTAAGACATGTTGGAACATATTGTAAGATAAAATATCTCAATTCCAATGCTTTACCTGAATTATCCATGAACATGCTCACGATTTCAGGTTTAGTATGCTGCTGGCTGTATATTTTGTCAGTTGTATATACAGCAGGATTTTTGGAGAAACCCTCTGTAAGGTGTCTCCAGTGGGTCAGGTGATCTCAGCAATCCCATTGTGCAACTAGTGCAGCCTCAACTCTAAACTGGGCAGGGCTAAGAGCTTTGCTACCCGAACTCTTTGTTTTATAATTCGCTATTAATGTTGGATGAGTTTTGTTAAGTTTGGAGTTTTCAGGGTAGCAGTTTTGCTTGCAAACAGCTCAGTATTCAAAATTTGATACTGCAAATGTTTTGTTTGGTCAGAAAAGCGACATGGTATCATTTAGGTATTCAGATGGAGGAACACGACCCTTAATATAAGTGTCCAGTGCAAGTACACAGATACAAGTACTTGCCACACTTGCCACAGTGCAAGTACATGTGGCAATACATAGCATTTTTGCCCCCATGATTGGAATTTTCTTTCTGTGAATAAATAGAGACACAGGCATTGCATCACTATTGCACCAAACACACGCTGAATGAGTTTTAAAGCACATCATTGCAGTTCTGACCTAATCAGTAGTGTCAAACTTCTGGACCCAACAGTCTTCTGGTTTAGGATCTACTATGACAGAAGTCACTGTAACTGTGAGCTTACCTCCAGCAGAAGAGTTTGAAAAACCACCTTATTTGCGGTAATTCATCTCCATCACTCAAGATGACTTTCAGTGCCTCAAATACTCTGGGAATGTCAAGAGTTCCTGATGTCCATTAATTTCAATGATGTTTCTAATTTAAGCCTACAGACAGAGTCCTAAATGACAGTGAGTTACCCAACCACAAGCACATGATTTAAGAGCAGACGCAAGGATCTAGCTCTTAGAGGTTTCCTCTCTGTCCTGCCTGACTGGTGAGCTCAAGATATCCTACAGGATGCTGGTAGATCAAGTGCTTCCTGTGGCTGGAATCAAAACATGCCCTAGAAACAGTTTTCCGAGGACTGCTCAGTCTAGTTGCCTAAATCTTGGCAAAAGAGTAATTGGTTAAACTGTTTTTACAAGCGATGCTGCTCAAATTCCTCCACAGAGTAGGCAAAGGTTGGGAATTTGTGAGATGGGACAGAATTCAAATGGTGCTCAGTGCAGGCTCATGTTGCCTAGTGATGCAGAAAAAATACTTTTTTACCATATATTCTTCCCCAAATTCAGTGGTTTTCAACCCTACTGACCTCCTCAGAATAAGCCCGATCAAAACTTTTTACAGGTGACCCAAGATCTTTCAGCAGTGTTGTCAGAAGAGTTTCCCCAATGTATTTCCACAATTGGCTTAGGTCATAGCCCAGCCCCAAGAATGAACACTTGTGCTTCTCTTTCCTCCCCTCTGCCCATTGCCAGCTTCCCTCTCTATCCCAGTGCTGGTCCAGCCGTGACAAAATGATGCTGCAGCAATAGATGAGGGGGGAGCGAGTGGCAATTTCTCTGGAAGTAGCTCTCCAGAAGGCATGAGGGCATCTGGCTGCTGGGTGGCTCCAACCACAGGCACACTGGAGCTCTGCACTGCCTCGCAGCCAGGAGTTTCCAGGAGCATAGACAAAGTCAGATGCACAGTGTGGATGAGTTAAAGTGGGCAGGGAACACAGCAATCTGCAGGAAGAGGCAGGGCACAGTCAAAGAATAGTGCAGATAAGGAGTGTGCAGGTGATAAGTCAAAGGAGAAACGAGCACTCAGGAACAGCAGGTGCCAGGACCTCAGGGACACTCTGGAGAAGTTCAAGATCCTTCTAGACCATCCATGAATCACTCCTGAATCACAGTCCTTCCAGCTTGATGTACTTGCTCCAGCCCTCACTTTCACTGCGAAAATCATAGAATCATAGAATCATAGNTCTCACTTTCACTGCGAAAATCATCTCACTGTCCCATTACTTGCTCGACACCTCTAGAAACTCGTGATTTATTCCCTGTTTTCTCTCTCCTCTTTCCACTTGTGACCCTTCCCTGTAGTACCTAGCTTTCCTGCTTCCTTTTCATCAGTTTTATACTCCTTGAAATGATAGCACCCACGGGCAGTATTGCCTAGACCTTTGCATTTCCCTTGTCCTAAATGATTTCCACTTCAATTGAGTTTTACCAAAAAAAAAAGATTGCCCTCGGTCTGGGAAGGATAGCACAGAGAGTTTATGCACAGGGTGGGGGCACATGCCCCAGAATTTTCAGGAAGCAGCAACTGTGGTAAAAACTACCTTGTGATGTCAACCAGAACCTAGAGTATGCACATCAGCCTCTTCCCATAACACCTCTGGAGATGTGCAGATGGTGCCACCCGGGAACAAAGCCATCAGCAATCCAAAACATAAGTGCCGTTTCAGAAGGAGGTATAGAGGATGCTGCATACCTGCCTAGGGTATCTTCTGACCTTTCCCAAAACAACTGGGTAAGCATGTGGTAGGTTTGGTGGCCCAGCAGTAGCATCTTCTGGAAAGTAGCCAAAAATAGCAGAACTGTGTCCTAGAGTAGATTTTTGGGGGACTATCCAGGTCTCAAAAAGCAAGTATTTGGTGTCTTTTGGGGTATTATGACCAGTCTTCTGCTGCCTGTCCAAAAAGGCATGGCTCTTCTTTAAGTCCTATGTTATACCTGTGAGCTCTGTGCAGATTGTAGGTCTTACACAACACAAGGTGGGTGTCATGGCCCTGGGCATCCCTGTTTAGGAAACAGAATCCCAACTTTCGCATCGAAATTAAGACACCTGCATTAGGGTGTCTCCTTGTGAGCTGGGTATCTAAGCTCCTGTGATACTCAATGGAGACTTAGGGCTCGACTCAGTTGAGCTCTAGAACCAGCTGAGATACTCTAGGATATGTGAGATATAGGTAGCTTACAGATGTATCAGATACCTTACAGAGACAACTCAGATGGACCAATAAATCTATGATTAGGAAGCTGAATCCCACCTACTGCGGGTGGCATGGGCAGTAGTCCCATCAAGATCAGTTTGAGGAACGAGTGGTGTGGAAGATGGAGGATTACCTGCACTGGCTAAGAACTTCTGCAGAAAGGGAGCAGAGACAGGTCAGGAATACCAGACATTATATGGGATTAGTTTGCATAGCTGGAGACAGCTCCCAAAACAAAACTGGTCCGGATCTCCTAGCTTTGTGGGGGGCTAGCACAAAGAAGAGGCTGGTGGCATGATGAGATGTAAGCTGAGAATACATCCTTGCCCCGTCTTCTCCTTTTCCTGCCACTGTCCCCATCCCTCATACCCCACCTCCTCCCCACTATGCAGGCAGCTCCTAAACCCTAGGGTCTGGGCACCCACCAGTGGTGTTTTGCTGCTGTTTGTTGGGCCCCAGCAGACCCCTGCCAGCAGCGATGGAAACTAAATATAAACTGGCTCCGGCTCACGGATTTCATTATCGAGCTCAGAAAAGGAAACACCTGGAGCGAGGGGAGGAGGGGCTGAGCACAGCCAGCTCTGGTGCTTGCAGGGAATACCCGCCCCAGAGGCACTGGCGTTCCCATCACAGCCTCATAACAAATAACAAATAGATAGTGTTTTCCATTCCAGTAGCACGTCCCTTCAGAGTCACTGTCCGGCCTCAAGCTGTAATTACTGCAGCAAGAGCTGGCCCGTCCACCATCACCAGGCTGCCTCCAGACTCCTTACGCCGCTCATCACACCAGGCTCTGAAGATGCCGTCTCTCTTTGAGGGACTTGGAAAGAGCCAGCAAAAAAGATGTGGTCTACCTGCCAAGCCTTCCGCTGGCCAAGATTTTTCTCGCAGGGGACAGTGATGGCTCGCAAAGGATGGTCCCCCCACCCCACTGTCCCCACCACCACCCAATGTGTGGCGGTTGCCTCTTCTCCCCTCCCAGCCTCCACCTCTTCCATCCCCAGCCTTGTCTCATCAAAGGGCTCAGTGTTGTGCCTCCCGCTCCTATTGAGGTCGGCACTACAAATTATCCTTTCATTCCTGCTGTCGTCCCCTCAGCACAGCGCAGAAGTCCCTGTCCCCCTGTAAGCTCTCCAAGTTCAACGCCGAAAAAAAAAAATTATATTTCTTTTCCCCCGCCCATGAAAAGCAGCCCACCTGCTCCGACTTTCATCCCCGTCCCATTTTCTGCCCTTCCTTGGTGCGTTGCCTGTTCTTACAGGAAAACATTCACAATAAAAGAGATCAGCGGTGGCAGGAGGATAACACGGGAGCCAGCATCCATCCAGACAGCTGCTCCTGCTCCACAATCGACCAATAAAGATTTTCTTTTCCCCTCTCCCTTCACATGCTAATCACCCAGCAGTGATTAGAGCCTGACTCCAAGGAAAAGAAACAGGCGAGGGGCCGAGAGGGATTTTTTTTTCAGCGCTGAGTAGCAAGGCGGGGGGGAAGAAACTGGGGAAGGGAAAACAAAACAAAGCAGCAAAAACAAGAAGTGCGAGGACTTGAAGAAGCCTCATTCCTTATGGTTGGTCACGTCCATCCCTTTCAGCATTCAATCTCAAAGTGACCGGGCAAGGGGCCTATTAAAAATCCCTCCTTTCTTATTAGTATTCCACCTTCCCAGCCGGAGGAGGTGGTGAAGCCGGGGGGAAAGTGAGATGGGAGCGGGTTTGGGGAGGGCGCTGGGAAATTCCTGGCATTTTTCTGCCTTTGTGTCTGGGGGCTGAACTGAAAGGGAGGGATGGAGAGCTGCATTAAGCCTCCTGCCCCCTCCAGCAGAGAAGGGATTGCACTGGCAGAACTGACTGCCTTTTTATCCCCTTCCCTAGTCAGGTTCCAAGAAAAAAAAAAAAAAAAAAAAAAACAACTACAAATTTGGTGGGTTTTTGAGGGGGACACAGCTCTCAAGGGAACTCTGAGGTCTCCCTGCCGTCTCCCTTGATAACACTAACTCCTTTTGATCCCCACAGGAAAGCCCTGTTCAGATCTTCTCCCTACTTCCCTGGGGACTCAATCTCTTGTTTTTTGTCGGATTTCACTTTATTATTGCTGTTTGGTGGGGCTTCTCCAGCTCCTCTTTTGACATGATGCTACACTGCTTCATTTCACTGTCAGATCGCAGATACTCACATTCCTCAGGGAATAACGACAACCACCAGCAAAGCCTGGTCTAAGCCACCACCATGTCCCCAAAATAACTAGAGGTGGATAAAGAGGGAGAGCGCACATGGAGGAATATTCCTAGGGAGGAGTATGAGAATTGAAGTAATAGGTGACATCATCAGGAGCTCCGGCACGAGGATGTCTATCCAGAGCATCATGTTCACCAACTGCTGATAGACCTGTCCTCCACGAATTTTACTAATCCTTTTTCAGCTTTATTCATGCTTCTGGTCTCCACAGCATCCTGAGACAGTGAGAGCCACACCTGAGCTGTGCCCAGCTTTTGTTTGGCTGAGGGATGCCGCCCAGCTACTGAGTTACGGGAAGGAGCAAATGCTCCTGCCTCCTCCCACTGGCCGCCGTATCACTCCGGATGTTGTGACCCAGGGGCTGTGCTCCTGCTCGGCTTTCTCTTCTGTGGACAATGGAGTCCCAGTCTATTCCCTAGGTAGTGCTTACACAGAAGTCGTTCAGGGCCTATAATTGTTCCTGGTGCTTTTACCTTTTCCAGTCCTATTGTATCCTGCTGAGGTGGGGGGGGGGGGGATCAGCATTGTATGCACCATGCAAGAGGTCAATACCCCAGAGATTTACTCAATGCCATGGGTTGGGGTTTTTTTTAACATTACTCCTTTCTTAAAACCTCTAAACTTCTATTTGACCTTTTTGACTCTGGCTGAGTGCAGTAATGACATTTCACTCAGCTCTTTCCAGGGACACAAAGGTGTCACCTTGGGAATGGCTAATTTGGAGCCCGTGTATGGTGAGGCTGCTTTTTTTCCATGTGCAGGCTTTTACACTTTGCGACATCAAATGCAGACTGTCCCTTTCCCTGCTCTCTTCCCGCAGACTAGAAAATCTTTCTGCAGTTTTTCATGCTGAGCTTTCAGTTGCATAAATCTCTACCAGTTACATTATTCACCCCCCCCTTTGCCAGATCACCCCTGAAAAGACTGAGCAGAACAAGACCAGAAGAGGCTGGGCCCGTCAGCATCACATCTCTGCTGGGAAAATCAGCCATGCATTCCCGTTCTTTGTTCCCCAGCTTTGAACATTTAATTAATCCACTGCAGCTAGTGAATAACGACGATAGGATAGTCTTCCCAGGAATTGGATCAGTCCAATCAGATTAGATCTGACCCATGTGCCATCTCATCCGTATTTTTGACAGAGCCCAGCAAAAGAGGCCAGAACGCTCACAGCGGCAGGATGACCTCACTCTTGATGTTCAGCCTACATCTTTCTGGTGGCCATGAGGGAGCATTCCCACAAGAGGCCTTCCTGTAATCTACGTGATCATGAGAAGATGAATGTGCCTAACAGCATACGACCTGAGCACTGAAATAGTCCCTGGAGCTCTGCCTGGATTGACGCTCCTTGGGGAATTCAACTCACTTTATCCCACCCAGTCTACCTGAAGGACACAGCTCCCGGCCCTTCTCCCCTCCTCCATCCACATGGCACCATGAGGGAAAAATGTGCGGGATTTTTGCATCATGGAGAGCTATAAACTGTGTACAGATCTGTCGCATGGAAAGAATTACGATGAGCCGACGCATCCACACACCATCTGATAGCTAAAAATAGGGATCGTCCATCTGAAATCACCGAGCCCCACCTCGGCGCACCCATGGAGCGCCCAGCAGGACGTGTGTTTCCAGCAACACAATGGAAAATGGTGAATGCTAAATATAGGGAGAACTGCTCTTAAGTACGGGTAGGTGGGGTGGAATACGTGCCGTGCCAGCAGCTTGGCTTTTGGCTAGTAAATAGGAGAGGACAACAGCCAAGGAACTGAGGCAGGAAGAACATCTTTTATCCCTGAATACATGCTGTCTTGTGCTTCTGTCTCCTGCCAAGAGTGACCTCAAGGAAACAGGGAGCTCCTCACCACCTCCTGCACCTCTCCTCCCCTACTCCTTTGTCTGCTCTTGCCTGGTTTGTAAGGGCCAGCTGGCCCCTCTGTTGACTTTGCTCAGAAGATGCACAAGCACTATGTAGTGAGATCCACAGAGAATCTATGTCACTCATTGACAAATATCAAAATATCATATCAAAATCAGAGCTCACTGAAGAGGAAAAACTCTTTGTGGCTACTACACCAGAGGAGGTTTCAGGCTTCCATTTTCTTTCTCATTATATCTTGTGATTATTCCCTGTGCTATTTAATGAGGAATGGTGGGTCCTACCCTGCCTGGTGCCGTAGAAGCCAGTGAAGCAGATGATTTAGACTCAGCGATGTCACATCGAAATAAGTAAAGAGAGATCCCAGCTTGGGCTCGTCATCACTACAGCTTGGTTCGCTGGTTCTCACTTCTCTGAGGTTAAGCACTCAAAAAAGACAACGAAGTTGGGAACCCACTCACCCAAGTTTGAGGGTGAGTTCAGACCATAACAGAGAAAGAAGTTTTCTTTGATTTAGTGTGCAGACTACAAAGTTACAGCATCAAACTTTTCTTTTATCCGGCATCTTGAAAAGCAACATTAAGAGTCAACATTGAGGTTTGTCATCTACCCTGTGACTTCAGTTGCTTTGAAGGAGCTGAGGCTCTCCCTCCAGGCAAGATTCTCAGGGGACAGCAGTTTGTTTCACATTTCTTGTTTCAGAGAGGTTTTTCCCCATTATATAGCAGGCAGTTTCCATTGATCCATATGAAGTTTTATACATTGACTAAAGGGGCTCCTGGAGCATAGGTAGGAATTCATTTTGTTCTCAAGATCTTTGAGCCAAAAGGGCTGGAAGTTCTTGCATTATCTGACTCTACCCAGTGCTGCGGCACCCTTCTCACCCTTGTGAACTCATCCTGCTCCTTCCAGCCTTCCTACCAAATATCGATATCATCAGTGTAGCCACTACACATAGATGGGCAGCCCTGCTTTCATCAGGTTGATTGACTGGTCATCTCAATGCTTGAGTCCATTGTCCAGGGGCTTATAAAAATAGAAATAGAGCAGACTTACGTTTTCTTTGTTGACTTAGGATCCCAAATATCTCCAAATACCAAAAAAGTTTGTATGCCACTACCTTCGGGGGCATGAGAGGACAACTAAGCCTCATCTAACTTTAGCCACAGAAAAATATAAATGTCCATGCTAATCTCTCTCTGTTCATCCCACCCAGGGCAATGCAGACTTCTAAGGCTGGTGGTGTGAGTCATATACAGGGGAACCTCTCCATCTCCACTGACTGGAGAGACCCTGGATGAAGAGACCCACTTGAAAATGGCCAGCTGCTGGTGAACTAGGACCTATAGGAACTTTACATTGGGACACACAGCACTTACTAGTTGGGTATTGACCAAGACTAAGCTTTCCCTTTCCTTGAGACCAAGAGACTGCAGGATAGATCCCAGCTCTACCCTGCTATTCGCAACTTTGGGATCTAGTTCAAACCATGAAGTAGGTCAATCAGTCAAAGCATAGAAATCATCCCTTCTTTCTCCTCTTCTACATGGTTTGCCGAACCCATAAGCTGGATAAATCAGCAGAGCCATGGGATGTCTCCGGCATGGACACTGCTGGTGGTGGGTTTAGCTCTGGCTGTTTTCAAGCCTGGTGGGAAGGAATTGCAAGTTTTCTTTGAGTGGATACGTCATTTGTTAGCAGGGGAATCAATCACGCTCAACAAGCTAAAGAGAGGCCAAAGTCTTGCGTGTCCTTTTGTGCTTTTGCAGATGTTCTCTTAAGTGGACCCTAGCTCACTCACATACAGGATGCAGCGACATAATGACAGCTTCCTTTGGTCCCAGAAATTTCAGCAAAGCTCTCCCCACAACGGGGGCATTCCCACCATGTTCGTTCCAGAGCTAGTGAGCACACTGGAGCAGGTCCAGCCCAGCCCCCTGTTCTTCCCGGAATTTCCTTTTATTGTTAATCTCAACAGTGTGAAACATAGACCTCAGCTGGAGTGTTCTTCTGGACATTCAACTTTCTAACCAGCAATGCTTTTCTGTGATGTTTATTCCCTTCTCTGGAAAGAGAGATTCAAACTGCCTCTTTGGTCAACTGTTATTGTAACTGACTTGGGAAGAATAGCTCTGCTTTGCTGTGCCCTACCTTGCACTTGGCACAGAGCTGAATCCTGTAAAACCCTGCGTGTCTCTCTTCAGTGTCTTCAGACCTTCTGCGTGCGTGCACCATTGCACAGGTTGCTTTGTATAAATACATCTCTCAAATGCAGAATCACCAACAAAGCAGCCACATCTTTCACCTCCAGGAGCACGGGATGTCTTTCTGGTCCCCTCCAGAAGCAGAGTGTCCATCTGAGATGCCTCAGAGAATCACTCATGGCTTCCATCTATTCCAGCTACTGATCCAAAATGGTACGTGCCTCCTCTGGTTACTGGAAGACATCTGCCACTGTGAGTGAATATCCAAAAAAACTGGCGACTTGAATCACACTCCACCCGTAAGTTCTGCCCCAGAAGTGGTTGCATTTCAACAGAGGGCAAAGGATGGGGCGTGTGCACCCTTCCAGGTTGCTAGATCTATATTGTGATCCTTCTGCAACTGCAAGGACTCTGCTGCGAGTGGACAACATGAGTTCTCTCCCAGAGAGAGGAGACCAGGGCACATGCCACAGATTATTGGGCAAATGTTGCCTTATTGGTTCATTTTCTTCTTTTTCTCTCTGCCCTGGCTTTTAACTCTCCCCCCTTTATTATCTCAGTACAGCTGCAGTGCGTTGCAGTGCAGAGCAGGGGGTAAGTGGGTGCCCGCGTGTGGCTGCTGCAAGTGTAGGGGTGCATTTGCAGAGCTCCCTCCTTCAGGCTTCTCAACCTCAGAGACAAAACCAACATTTTTAGAACAAAGCAACTCCCCTGACACTGCAGACTGCGAGCTCGATCCCTCCTCTTGCAGTTAGCAAAGAGCTGAGGTACCTGCTGTAAAAAACCAGGGTTGTATCTGCTATAAAATACTGAGGTGGAGTGTTGTGAATGCTGCTAATTGTCCTTTGCAGTGGCTGGGAACAATCACAAAATGCCAGCTCCCCAGGTACCTAATTAGCATCCTTAACCCAGCCAAGAGGATGTGGCTTTATCCTGTGCTGGGACAGGGATGCTCTCCAACGGTTGTTTGCACAGCATCTAGCAAAAGGCAGCTTTGAAACCGTTTGAGCTTTGTTACATCAATCCAAAACACAAGAATGGTAATACTCCTTAACTTTAATATGTCCCATGTCGTTGCCAACGTCCCAGGCTAAAAGAAGAATTTCTTTTTAGCGGTACGAGGCTGTAGGCAGACTCCCTCCAGGCTGGCTTGATCTCAAGTGGGTGAAGTGTTTGCACAAGGTCTCCTGGCAACTATTTCCCAGCGTCTGGGTGGTAGATTTGGAAGTGGTTTAAGCTGAATCAACAGTGACTGCACATTGGGGGTGATTTGGGTCAATAACTCCTGCCTGATCTGTCCTAGACCTGTGCACCAGAGAGAAAGTTAAACCCAAAACACATCGCCAGCACCCATCTGCAGCAGGGAAATGTATTATAAACCTTTCCCAAGGTACACCCAGGTCAGCCCTTCACTGGATGTCCTGACACCATGCAGAGGAGACATGATGATGGGATCTCATCAAGATCTTTTGTTTCCCAGCTGCTGGGTGGCTCTGAGATATCCTTTTTTTGAGTTTTTTTTTTTGCAAACATCATGCAAAAGGGTCACACTGGGGTTGCATTGATGTTGCTGGTACGCTCTGTGCTGGAGGTGGGCACCCGCACAGACCTGCAGGATGGTGAGGGACTGGCTGGATTGAGATTTCCCCTGTTATCCTCACCTCGTTTCCCCTTTTCCCCACCACACGCCTTCTTGCAAATGTACTTGGCAGAGTATGTAGCCGCTCAGCTCTGTGCAGGGCAACCATCAGCCCCTGGGAGTGGTGCTGGGTACCTGAATGGTCAGTGGTGGCACGTGTCTGGAAGACACTGCACCTGAAGAAGATGGTCCCAGAAGATGACATACAGGATGCCTTGGTGCAAATAGTCTTTGAAGGACTTTGCATGTCGTACGTTCTGGTCTCAGCAGAAGGAATCCTGATTACACCAGTATCGAGGTACAATTCATCCCTATTTTCTCCATCAACATAAGCAAACGAACCTCTGGCTATTTATTGTGGTGGATTCTTCTGCAGCTGATACACATGCTAGAAAACTTCAGCTCTCTTCTAGTGCAAAGTTAAGTATTTTGACCATATATTGTGATGCACCAAGAGTTCTCCTGTCTCCTCTGCACTTGTCCAGCAGGAAAATACAGGACTTGTATCTCCATGATTATCAACTTTTTGGCGATGCTGCATTCATCTACGATGGACTTAATTTATTCTCCTTCCTCAGAAAGTTGCTGCCACGGCCAGGAGCCACCAGCTACTGTTAAGATCCATGCCAAGGAGGGAGTGAGCACATCTTACTGATGCCATTTAGCTTTGTTGTCCATTAAATATGCCAAATAAAACTGAAACATGCTGTGATTTGTACTTACCTTTCTTAGGCTGCAGGGATTTAAGGGGGCTCTTTGTGCAACCGATGTCCTTCTGTAATTCCCATTACTGCTGATGAGAATGACGCATTTCCACTAACTGGCTGAATGTCCCTTAAATTAATCTTTACTAAAACATGGGAGTAGGGAAATAAAAGGGAGGCAGTGTTTCAATTAGCTTCCAGTTTGTTTTTATTCTTGTCTTTAAATACAGGAGAGTTCTATATTATATATAGAAAAACCCAAACCACTATTAAGCAAGAAGAACAGTAAATGAGTTTATCTGTAAAAAACTTCAGTTCTTGGAAATAATAACATTTATTATAGCTACTGCATGTTCTTTCTGTAGATCTCAAAATCTTTCATAGACCAAGTCCACTACTGTCTTGTTAATCTTGCTGAGATGCAGGATGCAATTTACAGCTTGCATTGGGAAACTGAGGGACTGGGAAAGAAAAATACACGTTAAAAACTAAATTGACATCAGTATTAGAAATGAGACTTAGTGGTGGGATTCACCTCATCTGGCTGCAATAGGTGACTCATCTGCCTTAGCTTGTGTTCCCACCAAAGAAGTGAACTCCCCTTACAAAAAGAGCATTTCTCCCCTTAGTCTACCACAAGCAAACTCCAGCGTAAAAATGGGAGGTGCTGGAGGATGCAGGATTTGCACCAGCTCTGCCATGCTGATGGCCCAGAGAGGGGTTTTGGGGGGAGGAAGCCAACTGTGGTGATTCATATTGCAGCAACCTACAGTTTGCACCAGGGGAACTGCTCAGAAGACGAGCTGGGAGCATCAGCCCCATAGCCAATATTGGAGTAGGAGAGGGAGTATGAGTTTTTGATGGTACTGAAGGAGGTGGAGGGGTCAACCACTATTCTGGGATGTGAGGTTTCCATTTTACCCCCTCTTTACTCTTTATTTTTCCACCATGTCCAAAAAAGTACAAGGGGAAGCATAAGGACATACACGGAAATGCTTGTAATCTGGGCATGACCACAGAGAGACAAGGAAACGGGACTTGCCCAAGGCTACCAGACTCAACCCGACCATTAACCCTGCCGTCCTGACTCCCAGCTCACTGCGACACTCAGCAACCCTTACTGTCCTCCCTGCAGCCTCCCAAAGCCCTAACCAGGTCCTAAATCCACCATGCTACCAGCGGATGCTACACGGAGCGGGACCCACAAAGAAAAATCACATGCAACAAACTCTCCCCCATTCCTTTCCTCTCTCCAGGCTTTGGACGATTCGCCTCTTCTCTAATAATTCAGTGAGCTTTGTTATGACATGGCAATGCAGTTAATGGAGAGTGAAATTGAAGAAGAATGTGTGGAAGTTGCAGCTTTTATCTCTAAAACAAATAGTGAATTCCTCGGGGCGGCTGCAGCCCCGAACAATGATCTGGGCTGCCCGACCTTCGCAGGTTGCCCTGGTAACTCCCCGTCCATTTCGGGGCAAATCCTTGCCAAAGAGGGAAGAGAAGGCGACAAAACCTATGGGAAGAGATGCGGAGTTGGCGTTTGGAGAGCAGCATGCACCCAAGTGGGAGGCACAGAAGATGTTTGGGTTGGAGGGACATGCTACACCCAATGCCAAAGCCCAACGGGTCATCCTGGGAAATTCTCACCGAATCCAGGAGACTGGGAGCCCAAGGATTTCCCCTGCTCCCACTGGAAGGTCCATTGTCTAGCAAAAGGGAGAAATCCACCCCAAATCTATTTTCGAGGTCTGCTGAAGTGGTCCTTTCCAGCCCACAGACCTCTGCAGGAGTTTGTGGGGAGCATAAACAGGGGGGACTTTGGGGCAAGAGTGATGTAATTCTCCATTCACTCTGGGCTTGAAAAAAGAGATTCCAATTTAGCTGGAGACATGCAGAGCAACAGGTTTCCACCAGTGCCTATTTCTAGCAGCAGAAAATGTGTCTATCTGCTTGTCTCTCCCTCCTAAAGGGCTGTTTGTTTTTCTTTCCCGCATCCCTCCCCCTTCCCTTTTTATACAAACCATTACGAGACCTCTGTATGAAGGACAACGCATGACAGAAACGATATGAATCTTCCAGATGTATCTGTGAATGCTCCTTAGCCCCAACAGGGAGAGTTTTGCCTCTCCACCTTGCCCTTTCCAATACACCTGCCATACAACAGCCATTAATCTGCAATGTTGCTGCTCCACATCTCCTCTCTGGGAACATGCTTCTTGCCATGAAGACATCTCCACTTGCCATGAAGACACTTCCACTTGCCATGAAGACATCTCCAGTACCTGAGATGCCTCCAGGCACCTATATCTAATCCTTCCCAATGCCACCACATCAACAGTTGAACCAGGGCTGCCGTGGAGATTGCAAGGCAAAGGAGAAAGGTGACCATTTGGATGGAGCTCATCAAAATCATTTCTCTTCCCTGACAAAGCCATGGTGATGTGCAGGCAGGACTCGGTGCCTTCCAAGCACAGAGGGAGCCCTGCCATGGGAGGCAGACGGGTTTGATCTCTTCGTGCAGGGCTCACTGAAGGGTTTGGAAAGGATTCAAGGAGGAGGCACTAAGCCAATGCAGTTATGTGATCTGGCGTGCAACTCGGGCTGCTGCTGAGATTAGGTTGGTTCTTGAGCCATCTGAAAGCAGCACTTCTCCATGCACTGTATGTGGGGCTCAGCCCCAAATTCAGGTGCCTGATGAAACCTTCTACAGCCACCTGAGTGCTGCGATATCCCCCTGGGGCTGGTGGATGTGACATGGGACATATGAGACAACTGTGTACCTCTGGACTGGCAGGTGGAGGTTGGGCAGGACCCCTTACCAAACAGGAAACTTATTTTTGAGCAATTGAACTCCAAGTCAAGGCAGTGAATGGGGGTTTAGAGAGTGATTCAGCTCATCTCATGTCTTTGTGTCCTTCAGGCTGGTAATTTCTCTCCAGGCTTTTCAGAGTAGGGACAGGATTCGGTCATTTAAACAGAGACTGTGGGGAGTGATTTTGGACACTGTGTTGTAATTCCAGCTGGACCAGAGCTGCTGCTTCAGAGGTCTTGGGTTTCACAGAAGCCTTGTCCATCCCAGTGAAGACATGTCTAGCACCTGAGATGCCTCCAGGAACCTATGTTTAAGGAACTGCACAGTGCCCTCCTTTTCCAGTGATGATAACAGCAGCTCCAACACCACCTCAAATGGAGTTACCTACAACTACCCTGGAGACAGGGAGACACAAATGTAGGTGCCTTGGTCTGGACCCAAAGCCACCCACAGTTGGGTATGTGTGAGCATCTGTGTGCAGTGGAGGTGGTGACCAAGCTCCTGGAGTGTGTGTGTTGCAGGAGAGTCAGCAGCTTGCTGAAAATGAAGTTCCTCACTTCCTTCTCTTTAAAAATTAAACTCAAGAGAATCAGAAATTATACCTGTCTTGGCCAAGTCCAAAGCAAAGTGCAGGAACAGAAGTCCTCCAAACAGAAGTCCTTCAAAATAGGATCATAATTGAGATCAGGAGCTTATTTCAGAGCTGAGGGCTGAACCCAGGTTTTATAAGTCTTTGTCTAATATGTCAACTCCAAAAAGGTTTTTGCCTTTTCACTTGCAGGAGTTTGGGAAACCATTGTTAGCCTTGGGAGTGGTATCCCGGATTGTTCTTGGCTTTCTCAAGACAATTCCTGCTCCTGAGACAAGCTGCATTTTGGTTCCTCCTGCTGGGTCAGCTGCAGGCTAAGGAACAGACCCCCACATGACACTTCTGACTCCCCATCTTCTGAAATACTTTGAAATTGCCTCCATTCCCCATCCTGTGCACACCACAGACTTTCTCCCTGTTCTTTCCTCATGAACAGCCTCTTCGTTTTGGATCTAGTTGCAAGCTTCACTCCATCAGTGGTCCCGTTTCCTTGAAGGTATCTGTCAGGCAGACATTAGACCATAGGTATTTTTGTCTCTTGCTGAAGGGAGGGTAGTTTGGGGTGAGTTTTTTTGCTTTCCTTCCTGAAATAGCCACCGGTGACCATGACCCCAGGAGCCCACGTGCTGTTGTTCGTGGTGATACTCATGCCAGAGGTGTCAGCCCTGCGCGCTGCTGTTCGTCTTCCCATCCTAACCCCAAATTTGAATTCCAAACATTATTACTTTGTGCCCCGTCGCACAAGGAAGGTAGCTGATGACGTTCAATAAAATCGGATTACCAGCAAGTTAAATGATCCTAAGCTGGATCTCTGCCCAAGGATTTTCATGCTGTGTAGGTTTTCCTCGGTCATTTTCTGTGAGAAGAGGTAAATATTGTAAGGATGCCTGGAGACGTCAGTCAAATGTTATGATGAATCTGAACACAGCTGAGAAGGAATTACATAGTACGGAGAAGAAAGAGCTTTCTTTGGGAACTTATCCCAGTGCTGTGAGGCACAAGAGCATCTCCTATGCTATATTTTATTCTCCTTTGTCCAGTTTACCTTTAAATGGCAGAAGAAATGGGGTTTCCGTAGCCTTTGGGGAACCTTGAAGGCATCTTAGGGTTTCCCCAACAAAGAAATCTTGTGTCATGTGAAGTCTTCCTCCTCCTGAGACAGTTGCAATCCCAGCTGAGTTACATTCCTTAAAACTACTGGCTCCCTGTTCTGCTCTTTCACACTCTTAGATAAATATTTAGCTGGGACACAGAGAACCAAGTATACGTGAGTCTGTGTGCATTATCGCATCAATATCAAGCTTAAGAAAAGACGCCTGACTGACTTAAGCCCATGAGATTTTAAATAATAATCATGCCGATACTAAATTTTGGAGTATATTCTTATCTTTTTTTTCCCGTGTCTCCAGCAGGCGTGCAGACCATCCTCCAAAGGGTTTCTCTGCACCTCTGAGGCATGCCTTTGCATGTTTGGAGTCCAAAGCAAAAGCCTTTACTTGATTTCCTGACCCCGTGATGCTGTTATTTAGGAAAACCTCCAGAGCTGGGACACTGGCGATAAAGCTCCCAGTTAGCAATGCTGGGTGTCTTTGGGTGCAAAAGACGATTTACCTCTTTCTATGAAACGCCGACATCTTTTTGACACCCCCAGAAGCACCCGCTTTCCCAAGTTAGGCCTTTTTCTGACCTTTTCCCCCGGCTGATGGTTAGGCATCGGGGCGGGATATGCTTTAACAGACATCCAGCTTTTGAAGCAGTCATGCTAAATATCCCTTTCTCTTTTCCTTCAGCTGCTCATGATTCATAGTCTTGATCCGACACCCTCTCAGTAATTATCCCCTTTGCGGCAGAGACGAGAGGCAGATCCCGAGCCGACGGCGGTGGGCAGGCGCCTGCACCCTGCGAAGCGGCAGAAATAGCGTGAGTCCTTTCTGCTACCCCCTTGGAAAAGGAGGTTTATCACCATGTTTCTGGATGAGGCTGTCTTCCGAAGAAGCAGAGGCCGTGCCGTTATTTGTCCACCACGGTAAATGCCATCAGCCAAGGCTTGCATCAAGGGAGGAGCTGCAGGACCATGCAGCGGGGAGAAGACAGAGAGAAGGTCGGAGACCTCTGCAGATAGCCCTGCTGAGTGAGAAGCAACACCCGGCACAGATGGCAGAGCCATTACAATTTGAGTATCCAATGATAAGCGCAAAACCCCCTAAGGAAGCTTTCTGCACAGCATCCACCCTCCCCCTGCGGTGGCTGCGCTCTCCTCCTGGTCTCTAAAGGCAAAAGGAGGTCCACAGCCATGTCAGGAGCAGAACCCTGCTGAGAACTGGCAAAACTCCCTGTGTAAGTGGGCAGGGCGCCTGTTGTCATAATTTAAGAGGAAACCTGCAGCCCATATCAGCAAGCTAAAAAGACTTAGGCATCAAATGCTCAGGGGGTGAGGTCCCCTCCTCCCTGCACAAGGTCAAAGGACCAGTACGGCCCAGACCTGCAGATGAGGCCAGCCAGATGAATGTCTTCTCCTCCTAACGCTCAGGATGATCATTGCAGCATAAACCCAATGGCCGTTGAAGCCAGCCTGATTTTTAAGTGGATTTCAGGCCATTCTGTTTCCCTTAGGTCTATTTTAGTTGCTGCCAAGGGAGCTCTGCCCTTGTCTGTTCTTGCCACAGCCCTCACCTACCGTGGAGACTCAACCCACCTTGGGGGATCCCCAGTTTCCCAGGAACTGTTACCCCAAAGCAATGTGCCACCGGATATTTTTGCAGTGTATTACGGGTGCTGGTGCACTAAACAGAGAGTTCGAGGAGCTCAGCATCACTTTCCTCCTCTCCATCCCAGGGATGCCGTTATACTGATGCAGCTCAGGTTTTTTCCTTAGGCTGTCTTGACTTGGCAGTTAACGCCGAAATATGCTGATTGGGAGAGTAAATGTGTGTGTGTGTGGGGGGGAAATGTGATCTGTTATTAAAAATACTCTGCAGAGAGGGAAGGAACTGCCTCTCTAGCACTGGCAAGATGAATAATGTGCATCAACACATTCATTCATTTATTGCAACTCGAGTTTCACAGCTTTTAGGTACTGTGTAACGCGGAGTTGTAGCAGAGGGGGTGAGGCTGGGCTGAGGGACACGGAAAGTCTCTCTCCAGCACTGACCCAGAAGCTAAAATCAGGACAAGGAGCTTTTTCTGGGGAAAAGCAAAGCAGGTAGGGAGGACTGAACGAGCTAACCCAAGCCTTCTCCTCAAGCCTTCTCAAGGTGACCTTGGAACAAGAAGAAAGCCCACCTTTAAGCGAAAACCAAATTTGAAGAGTCGTTTTTGGAGTGAAGGTTATTTTTACCACCTCTGGGTCCAGGCTGGGGAGGTTCATGGTTTAGCTGGATCTGCCAGTGCAAAGGGGGAGGACTCGGTGCGAAGCTCTGAGCGTATTTTTAGTCTCCTCCATAGCTGCAGTGAACGCTCCTTGCCTGAACACTAGATAAAAAACTTTCAGCGCCCTTCCCGCTTGCCACAAAAAAAATGCAAAGATTTGATAATAATTTGGTCCTTAGTGCTTTGGGCGTATCGCTTCCTTCGAGACATTCTCAAACTGGTGCAAACCTTTCTTAGAAAACGTCTTATGCAGATGTACATTAATTTATTTAAACAATATTTGAAAGCGTAGCTTAGTTTTGGAGGGGGTGCAATGGTGGGGTGCTGCCCCCCACCAGGGCAATGACCCCCCCAGCAAACACCCACACCGTGCGTCCCCTGGGCCTTCCCCATCTCCCTCTCCAGGGGCTCCCCATGTCACTAGGGATGAAGAGGAGGGATCTGGGGAATTTTGTCCCATCGGAGCACAGACAGTGGAGGGGGCGTAGCTGCAGAGAGCCATCTCCAATTAACGCCCCCGCCCCTGCAGATAAGAACCCCAAATCAACCCCCAGCCATGGGGAGAATCCAAAATCAAACCCTATCTAGATGAACATCCCCAAGTAACCCCCATCCATACGGGAATCCAAAATCAAACCCCAAACCCCCTTCGAGATAAAAATGCCAAATCCACCCCCAAATGCCCATCCTGATAAAAATCCCAAATTTCTCCTATGCAGATGGGAATCCCAAACTGATGCCCAAGTCCCCATCCAGATGAAAATCCCAAATCCTAACCTATGTGGGTGGGAATCTGAAATCAATCTACAAACTTCCATCCAGATGAAAACCCCAAATCCCCCTCCAAGCCCCCATCCTGATGAATACCCCAAATCCATCCCCGACCCAATGGAACCCCCAGATCCCCCCCAAGTCCCTAACTCCAACAAAACCCCCAAATCCCCTACCATAGAGGGGGGAATCCCAAATCATCCCCAAACCTCCCACCCTGATGAATACCCCAAATGCCCCCCATGCAGGGAGGAATCCCATCACCCATCCCAATGAGAACCCCAAATCCACCCTCAAACCCAACAAAACCCCCAAATTCCCCCATGCAGGTGAGAACCCCAAGTCCTCCAAGGCCCCATCTTAACAAAAACCCTAAACACCCCCATGCAGGAAGGATTCTCAAATTCATCCCCATTCCAATGAAAACCACAAATTCCCCCTCAAACTCCCAGTTCCAATGAAAACCCCAAAGGTCCCCATGGAGGGGGGCAATCCCAAATCCTCCCCAACCCTCCACCCCACTGCTGCCCCCAAATTCCCCCCCATGCAGGGGAGAAACCCAAATACCTCCCATACCCCAT
>VUYV01000317.1:879154-906587 GCA_008711295.1 Anarhynchus alexandrinus
TCCTTTTTGCCTCCTTCCCCCCCCCATCCCTTTTCCCCTTTTTACTTCCACTTTGAAGCGAATTGGGCAGAAAGGCGGAAAATAAACAGAGGGATGCGGAGCGCCCACCCGCTTTCTGAACCCAGGCTGATTAACCCCCCCCGCTTCATTTAGAAACTCAACACATCAAACCCTCCGCGGCAACTTGGGTCGCCAAAACCCGCAGCGCTCGGTCCTTTAGTGTGAGCCAAACACACCGCCGCTCCTTCACGCCTTCACCCACCTCCCCCGAAGCCCCCCCGGTCGCGGGTTTGGGGTCTTGGGTGATGGATGCGCAAAGCGTTGGAGCCTCACTCTCTTTGGGGTCCCGTCGAGCGAGGGGAGAGCTTCGGTTGGGTTTGGGAAGGCCGCTCTTGCGATGGTCCAGCGCGCCAGGTGCTGCGCCGACGGAACGTGAGCCCTCGTCCATGGGTCGTGGAGGTGGTGTGGGAAAAGAGGGGGAAAAAGAGGCTTTTTCGGGGGAAAAAGCTGGTGGGAGACGGCAATTCCCCGGTGGAAGTTGATAGTGGAGTCAGGGAAGAAGGATAAACTTGTTGGAGAACCATATGGGATGGGGGCTGCATCGCACCGGGGAGTGGAAACGGTGTTTGGGGTGCTGAGGGTGCTGGGGAGATGGGTGGGGGTGATGCAGAGGGAGGTCTGGTTCTTCGGCAGGGTGTTTGGTCGGGGAGATGGCCATAAACCGCACCGAAAAGTAACGGGGAAAGGAAATGCACGGGTTATTTGATAAGTGAATGAAGGCAGGGAGCAGAGGGGTATTTCTTCCCTGCTTTGGGGGAAGGTGAGGGAAGGGCAAAATAAAAAAAAAATAGAAAAAGAAAAAAATAGAATAAGATAGAATAAAATAAAATAAAATAGAATAAAATAGAATAGAATAGAATAGAATAGAATAGAGTAAAATTAAATTAAATTAAATTAAATTAAATTTAAAAAAATAAAATGAAATAAAAAACAAACCAAGAGAAGTTGAAACCTTGCTGTGGCTCACGTCTCCCAGCAGAGCCTCTGCTGAGCTGAATGTGCTTTTATTCAAGGTAACAAAAGCTGGGGGACTCTCCGGAGGTAAAAGCCCAAGTGGAGGCAGGGCCCTGGAGGTTCAACTGTGGGGTGAATTCACGGAGGTCCAGCTGAAATCTCCGCCTGCCCCATTTTTCTTGCTCCTCTCGCGACTCGCGGCGCCGGGGGCTCGGTGGGCTCGCAGGTGTGCAGCCTCCATCTCCCCCCCCGAATGCCAACATGAGTTTCAAAAGAGAAGATTTCTTTTCCCGTTAAAACTCAAGAAGCCTCAGCCTCATTAATATTGGCACGAAGCGAGAGCTGTTAATGCAATTTTTCATGTGCTGGCCAGAATTTAGCTGAGTTTAGCTGACTTTGCCTTCTCAGAAGGTTTTGTTCTGGTTTTCAAAATGGAGTGATAAATATGGACCAGTACAAACCAGGCTTTTAGTGGGAAGGTGGTGGAGGGGACCTGTTTCTATAGCACTCTCAAGTGATCCTATTACATTTTTCTCGGAAATTATTTGATTAAATCCTTCAAAACAGTGTTTTCTGCCATTAGTGCTGCTCTTAAGTTTTGAAATAAGCTCCTTAGAGGCGCTTTTATGTTGCTCCCTGGGTATTGGCACTGGGATTTTCTTCCTTAGGGGCCAAAATCGGCGTCCCTCCTTGCTGGGTGTTTGGGCTTGGAGTCCCAGCAGTGTTTACCTCTAAGGCTGATAGCGGCTGCAGTCATCTGAGCTACTGAAAGCCTAAAATTGATTTTTTTTTTCCCCCATAAAATGGGAAGAAGTTGGGTTTGTATGTGAAACTGTAAGATTTTTGGTGTCTTAATAGTAATTGGGATGGAGCTCACATTATTTGCTGTTTGATTTGGATGTGAAACGGGCAGGTGAGCCGTGAGTTGGGGATTTCGGACCGTGTTTTGGGGGTGTCATGAGGAAGAAGGTGACAACGTGGTGCGCGGGGCAGAGCAGAATCAGCCCAAGGTTGCCCAAGTTTTTAAAAGCGGCTATTTTTGGGTACGGCTATCTCGCTAGGAATACCAGCTTCCAGCTTCCTATCATCCCAACCCCCTGATTCTGCAGAGATTCCCCCTTATTTCTCTGCTGTAAATTAAATTAGAATAAAACCAGCCCCAGAGAAGGCACAGCCGGCGTGTAGAAGGGATGCGGTGAATTTGACATCGGGCAAAAAGCATCTTTAAATTCACCCAACCTGCCAGCGGCCCAGAGGTACCCATTCCAGCCTGTTCACAGGACATTTTATTTTATTTATTCTTTCCCCATATTAGATCTCCTATCCCACGGGGGGAGGGGAGGGGTATGATAGCAAAATTGCATCAGGAAGAGAAAAACGATCCTTTTTATTCTCAGAGGATTAAAAAGAGACCCAGCTCAAACCTGTCCTGGGGGCAAAAAAGGCAGGAAGGGGTTTTACGGGAGAATCAACCCTTTGCCCAGCTCAAAGCAAAGCACAGATTGATGGGTTTTAAATCCTTGTTGCCAAAACACCCCTTTTCATTCCCGAAGCTGCGCGGGCTCCCTGGGACTGGGAGTTCGTGTTTGTCCAAGACAGGCTGTCAAAGATGTGTATTTTTTCAAACCCATTTGAGCCATTGAATACTAATCTTGAGGCGGGCAGGAGCGGGCAATTGCGGCCACGTCCACGGGAGGAGAAAAAAAATTTGTTAACCAGAGAGTTTTAAAATCAGCACCGGATGGGGAGCGTGCCATATATTTGCTGTCGGGAGGACCTTCCATACGGTTCTCGCAACCTTTTTTGCAAGCCATTTGAGCAGCGCCATGCTTTTGATTCCCCAGCAGCAAAGCAGATACGGTAATGACACTCCCCGGGTCTGTTTAGGAGGCTTAATTAAAGAATTGTTTGTAGAGCGCTTGAAGATCTTGGGATGAAAGGGGCTGGAACCGTGCAACACGCTGATTTAATTCCGGAGAGTTGCTTTAAAGGCTTATGACGAGGAGGCTGGTGATCATTCACGTTGGCAGTGACGGGAGGCCGCCTGGAAAGATCTGCTCTCAGCATTTGCAGGGAGGCTGGGGTTGCGCTTTGGTTATTATTTGCCCTATAAATCACGCATATTCTTTCCCCATCTGCACCCTCTAAAAGACCTAAGCCTGCCGCCGCGGGCGCTGGGGTGTTTTGGGGCTCAGGCCGTGGGGGCTGATGGAGGTTGATTGTCTCCCTCAGGCTGCACGGTAGTCCCCGTGTCATTCTGGGGGTTATATTGCCAGAGGAGAGCAGAGGGGAGCTCTTGGGGTTTAGGTGCAGGACCACATCCATCCCACCTGCTGGCACCTGCCTTGAATTTTGCCCCCTTCTCCACGATGCTGGACTGGGTGGCCCCTTTGCCCCGTCCCCAAGGACCCACCGCAGCACCCAGAGCCCCTTGGTGCTCTGCGAGGCCGGGGAGGCCAGGGCTTCATCCTTAAAGGGTGATGCTGTGATGCTGTGGGGTGGTGAGATTGCTTTATAACATCCAGCTGAGCTGCTCTGTGCCACAGGAGCTCAAGCCCCAAGCCCAGGTGCCTTCAGTACCTACATCTCCAGGTGGTCCAAGCAGTAGTAGGACCAACCATGGCACAAACAACTGACCCATGGGCACGCAGAAGTTCCTCCCTCCTAGCTGCTGAGCTGATGGAGAGCCACACGTGGGGGGAAACACGCAGGTGGTGAACCAGGGCATCCTCCTCACCTGCAGTCCTGCTCCCAGCCCGAGAGCACCCTTGCATGGCAGGCGGCCACCCTCAGCTCTGCCCAGAGCCAAACGTCACGGGAGGGTTTGAACTTTGCAGGAATCCGGGTGGCCCGGTTTGGTCCATTCCCGGTGTGCAGGCATGTGAAATCCCGCAAACCCTCCGAAGCCTTTTCACATGCTTCTGCCAACTTCCTCGTCGAAAGCCTGTTTACGTGCACCGGCTTCTTCCATAACTTGCCAGCCTCCACCTAAGGATGTTGTTTCTGAATTCTTGCAATGCCTGCCCTTTCCTTCACACAGAGCTCCTGACCAAGCCTTGTTTTTTCTTTTTTTTTTTTTTTAAATCTAACCGATGCACACAGTCATCTGGCATTTGTTGTTCTCCACCTACCTGAGCTCAGTTCCCTGCAACCCCCGGGCCTTCGCCGAACAGTCCACGCTGCAGAGAGCAGTGCCTTTGGCCTTGGGATTGCCAAAAAAAATCCACCGAGTCTTTCTCTTGCAGCTTGTGAGAGACCCAGGCTCGAGCCTGGATCTGCGTGGGGGTCTCGCAGGTCCTACCACGTGGTGGGGGTGGGGGATGCACCACCCATCTCCCCCAAAACCCTTTCCATGTGCCATTAGTGCTTAACTAAAAAAAAAATCCCTGTTTTTTTCCCCCAAACTGCTCCATGTGATGGTGTCCCACACCCCTGTGCTTTCTTCCTGTTGCTTCTTTGTTATTTGGGAGGGATGGGGACAGTTCATCTGAGCTTCATCAGGTTTTAACATCTCTAATTGCATATTTATCTGTTGTAACCCTGGGCTGAAGCTTCATGGTGTTCTGCTCTGGACATCCTTGGGGAATATGTAGGTCCACTTAAAACTGGGTGGAGGCAGGAGGGATGTACTCTGCCGGTATCACAGCTCCAGTTTCGAGGTGTCTAAGCGTTGGGATGAGCCTATATCCAAAACCGTGTTACTTTTGAGCTAAACAGCCCTGTCCGAGAAGGTGGACAGAGCTGGGGAGAAAAAGATGAGCTTCCTTGTTATTGTACAAGTGTCATATGTGATCTGCTGTGGTGTGAAGAGCTGAAATGCTGTTTAAAGGACTGTCTGTGCAGCCATTTATCTTTCTATTTTGCATGTGTCTGCTTAGACTACGTGCTGTTTGGTGGAGAGACCACGCGGTGAGTGGTCAGGGATGGGGAAATGCTCTCAGTTGGGGTCTCCAGGGCTGCTGCAGTACAAATATGATGCTGCATCATCTTGTCTAGACTGTGCTTTTGCCAAGAAAGTTTGGATCAGATGATCCTTGAGGTGCCTTCCAACCTGGTGTTCCATGATTCTATGAAATAGCATCAACGAAGGCCTGGTGAGCAGGGGGCTGCAATGCAGCAACAGCTTTCCGTGGCCAGAAACAACCTCACGATGCTGCAGGGGGAGAAGTCACAAGTCACATTTAGAAGGCTTTTATCATCACACCTGGCAAATTTGGAGCTCGACCCTGTGCTGTGATTCAGGAAGAGTTGCTGACTTTGCACTGCTCCTTTCTACCCCTTTACAACATGACCACCTGGGGCCATGCTGACTCAGTGGAATTTTTCTTCTAGCTAAACTTCCAGGTGATGGGTATGAGTGTCCTCACCTCCTTCCACAGCCAAGGGAGAGGGACAGGTTCCTTCAAGGATGACTTAGCCCGCTTCAAGTTAGTTGCTGGCTTCGAATTGCAAATAGTGCTAGAAACAGTGAGGGCCTGGGGGAGTCTTGGAAAATGCCAATAGTAATGTTATTGCCTTCTGGGAGTGAAAAGCTCTGTGATGGGTTATTTGGGGTGACCTTCTTGGGGGCTGCACGCACATGTTCACTTGACTTGAGCCACAGTGTGTCTCAGAGTCAGCCTTTGGTACCAAATATTGCTGAAAACCATTGGGAACCAGCAAATGCCAGGATGCCCCATCAACCCTAAAGAGAAAAAAAAAACCTCTCTCCTTCAAGAGATGGAGTGAAGTTGCTCCAAACCTGAAAGGCACCAGTATCCTCCATTGATCATTTGTTTATTGGGTCCCAAGTCTTCTCGCTGAAGTTTTTCTCATCACGAAATGTGGCTGCTTTGCAAATCTCTGCATCTTTGCAGGGCACGCTGCTCTGCATGGTGCAGGCACCTTTTCTGTCCCGTAAATAACGTATGTCTCATGGCTTCCTTGGCCGCAGGCCAGGAACACTCGGCAGACGCCGGTGACAGTTTGGTGACAAAGTATTGCAAGGAGACAGGGAGAATGCAAATGACTTATTAAAATTAACTCAGTGTAATGCCTCAATGCCCAGCGTAGAGCAGGAGGGATAACGAAGGGGAACGAGCCTTTATTTTAGGCGACAGGAATCCAGCGCTGCTCAAACACCTGCTTGTAGATGTTCATCTGCAATATACCTGCTGCTGAAAGGCAACTTGCTGGGCTGAGATTTGGCTTTCAGCATGGCTCAACTTGTGCATAACGTCCATGTCTCAGTGTGGTGCTGGGGCTGGGTGGCAGCAGCAAAGGAATGGGCCCCGGTTTTGGGCAAGCTGGGATGAGCTGCCTTGTGGAGGAAGGGAAAATCGGGAGTCCTAGTGTTGCCAGCTCTTCTGCAGCTGTGGGCAAGCTGCTTTTTCCTCCCACTGAAGGACCCAGGGTAAGGTAGGTTGAGATACTTAACCAAAGTGTTTAAGGTTGAAACAGAGTTGTCCTTGAATCCAGCTGCTGTTAGTGGAGAGAGGGACATCTGAAGGCAATCCAGATGTGTCTTGGGATGAGGACATGGATCTGTTGGAGTGAGTCCAGAGGAGGACCATGAAGATGATCAGAGGGCTGGAGCACCTCTGCTGTGAGGACAGGCTGAGAGAGTTGGGGTTGTTCAGCCTGGAGAAGAGAAGGCTCCGGGGAAACGTTATAGCCCCTTCCAGTCCCGAAAGGGGCTACAGGAAAGCTGGGGAGGGACTCTTGATCAGGGAGGGGAGCCATAGGATGAAGGGTAACAGTTTTAAACTGGAAGAGGAGAGCGTTAGGTTAGATATTAGGAAGAAATTCTTTACTCTGAGGGTGGTAAGGCACTGGCCCAGGCTGCCCAGAGAAGCTGTGGCTGCCCCATCCCTGGAGGTGTTCAAGGCCAGGCTGGACGGGGCTTTGAACAACCTGGTCTGGTGGGAGGTGTCCCTGCCCATGGTGTGGGGGGGTCGGAACTGGATAATCTTTAAGGTCCCTTCCAACCCAAACCATTCTATGATTCTGGGATTCTACAATTTGGCCCCTAGAGATGCTCACCTCCATACATGCTCCCCTTCAGGGTCTGATGTTACAACAAAAATATCCAGGATCTGCCCCTGGAAACTCTTATGTTGCATAACAGTATCTGTATTTGCTTAAAAACATTAAAAAAAAAGTGGGTTTCAGGATTTGGAAGAGTTTCTTGGTGGTGGGTCAGGAGTACACCCTAAAGGCTGCAAAATGGAAAGGCAGATAAGAAGACCACGGTCTTCAGGTTTAAAAACCAGGTCTGTGTTTGAAGCCAGGTGCAGGACAGATGCCTGAGAAATAGGCAGACGGGATCTGCGTTAAAACCTCCTCCAAAATGGAAAAGGTAATTTTTTTATTTCTAAGCTAGTCCCATTTTAGGTGTTGCTTTGAGGTCTGGCTCATATTCTTAGCATCCTTAATAAAAATTGGATTAATCCAGCGGCTTTTTCTCTATCTTACAAGCTCTGTGTGCAGGGGGCTTCGGTCTTGTGCTGCCACACGCCTCATGAGAGTGGTGAAAGGGAGGAGGAAGGTCATTTTGCAGTGGAAGAATAAGGCCTTAGTTATTAATGACATAGGCTGAAATTTTCTCTTTCAGCCTTAATTGATTTTAGTAAATTTAACTGGAGGAGGAGGAGGTAGAAATTGGCTTAGAGTTATTAAGCTGTAGTACTTAAAGACATATTAAATCTATTGTAGAGAAATGAGGAGACAACCTTGTCAGGCATTTATTCTAAGTGGCTTCTGCTAGATAGAGGCAGAGAGAAAACGCCAGATTTCTGACTTTGACAGAGGCGACTTGAAAGATTCTGCAGAAGGGTTTGGAGAAAACTGTGTTTGAGAAAGTCCTTCTTTGAAACCTAATAGCAAAGGCCACTTTTCTTTTTTTTTCCCCCCTCCTCCCCAGAGTCTAAAGGCAGGAGGGTGAGATAAGACATTCCACCACGTAGGCAAATGGGGAAAAAAAATGGAAAAGTTTAAATGATACTGCTGCAGCCTGCGGAAAATGGATAGCTCTCGGGGCTAGTGTTATACGCTGCTTATCAAGACACTGTATGCCTCGACTATGAGAAAAAGCAGAGTAGTTAAAGCGATGCACTGTGCTCCCCAGCACGGATCCAGTTAGCAGTGGTTATACTGGAATCACATCAAGTAACCAAGGTCCTGCATATATATAGTATATATAAAAATATATATACACTTACTAAATAAGCAATTGAAGTTGTTCTTGTTGGACATTTCTGATTTATTAAGCAACAGAAGAAATGTTTAAAGCACAGGTAAGGGAAGAAACTTTTCTACCGGGTATTATATCAGCTGATAAGGAGGACCCTCAAACCAGTTTGCGGTTGCACGACTCCAAAACTAACGTTCTCTTTCATGCAATTTTTTTCAACCATCTTCCCACTCTTAAGCTGCCGGTGACCTGATTTGGTGTCAGAGCCTAAACAAATAAAAATAACAAATAAACAAATAAAAATTTGTCCCCATGGGTTTCTCTTGGCAAAGCAGAGAAAGTAGCAACACACAGTAGATGCATGAAACAACCCCTTCTTTTTTTTTAATTTTTTTTTTCTCTAATACTGGTTTAGTTTTCGGACGGATCAGTCCCCTGATCTGGTTTGACACAACGCTATGAAGCGTTTGTGCTCTCCACAGCCTCTTTCAAAGGGCACATGAGTTTATACCCCATCAAAGCAATGCCATAAGCACACCAAAATCACCCGTGGCAATGAAAAGCCAGGCGGCAGCGATGCGTGTGCTGCAAATGGGATGAACCATTGAGCAGTGGGACTCCCGGCAAAGCCTGACCCAGCCAAGAGACCACCAGGGCAAAACATGAGCGAAATGGGACGCGGCATCGCGTCGGCTGTGAAGCCACCAGGCGAAAATCACACCCTTGAGCCCGTTTTTCAAGCACGCAGGAGTTAATCTCAGCCCACCTCGGCGGCTCTCGAGATCATCGCCTCCACACTTGCCCAAGCCTCAGGGTAATTCCCATGCCAAAAAAGCAATGAGAGGTGCTGACCTCTTTGACACAAGTGATAAATTTTCCTGTCCTGAACGGTCACGTGGAATATCGCGGAAAAGTAAGTTTTGAGCTTATTGCAGCACCCTAATATAGAAAATCATTTTGTTTCCTAAAAATTTTCCCGGACAGCTAAAAAAAGCCCTCAAGACTCTCAGTCTATGCAATTTTGTAGGTTTATAAGATAGTTCCTACCCGTGAATGGTACCAATAAATCCCCATTAATTGCATTCAACAGGAGAACGTCCCTTTTTTTTTCTCATTAAAGCCTCACAAAGGGTTCAAAACCTCATTTTATGGCAGGGTGCTTTGATTTAAATTGATGTGGCTTAAATTATGAATTTTAATCACGATTTAAAATACGGGAGAAGAAGGTCTTAATTTGAATGATTTGATTTTAATCATGTTTTTCATTTACAATTCATAGCTATATCCCTTAAGCAGGGCGGATTCTCCTCGGCTGCTCGTTGTAAAAATCGGAGATTTACAGCCCGCTGTTGCCTTTCAGCTGTGTTTTCTAACCAGGTGGACACCCTATGAAACTATTTGTTTAAGCAGTTGTATAGCCTGCCCCCGCTCTATTTTGATTTTTAATTTGTGCGTCTTTTAAGTCTTCCTAGGCAATGATGAATAATACTAATTTGGGGTTTACTGGTGGCAATCACTCTTTACTTGTAGAGGAAGTTTGTGTTAAACTGACAGATGCAAAACAGCATTTAAAATTCCTTTAAGATACATCAAGTAACCAAGGTCCTGGATACCTAACACATAAACTTTTCAACATACTTTTGAGTTTAATGCGAAGCAATTCATGGAGCAAATCTCAAGCGTCAATCTTTGATGGAGTTAGTGACTGAAATGAATTGTTCCGTGTCCCTCGAGGGTTTTGAATAAACAGGAGCCGTTCTCTTAAAACTCACTTTTGCTGTTTAAAATGGGAGAGGAAGCAATTTTATTTTTAAGCTGCCAGCTTCCAGTTGTTTTCGCAGCTTAGAATTAACTGTTGATGGAGCAGCTGAATATGTCTCTCCTTAACCTGCAGAGAGAATGTAAATGGCTAGCCGAGGTTTATATGCGTAACTTTTGACCGTCTAACTGAAGGCAGAAGAACCCCGTGCTTAGTGTCTGGTTACCCTGGATATCTGCCCATAGTGTGGGCAGACAGCCATTAAAGGAAAGAAAAGCAAGAATTAATCAGGCTTCCTCTAATTGGCTGCCCAGGTTTTGTCTCACATCCAAATCCTGTCCCATTTAGTGTTGGAAAATCCAAGTTCCCCAAGTGTCGTGGGTGTCCTGGTTGGGTTTAGTCCTGCTGCAATATATTTAATCTGCTCTTTGGTGCCAGATGACAAAATTTCATCTTTCACAAATTAGGAGGAGATTTGGCCTTGATGGATTGTGGCCCATGGCAGTGCACATACCCTTTCCCAATGGGACAAGGCCGGCTTGGGGCAATCCTTCTGTATCCAGGAAAACAATATAGCCAAGGAGGTTCTGGTGGGTCTCCATCCATCCATGCTGCATGCCTATCATGGGGGTCTGGAGAGGATGGGAGTGATAAACAATTATTTACCCTCTTCTTTCCAAAGTGAAACACTATTAATAGACAATTCTGCAAAGCCTCTTGGAGCCTGGAGCTCCTCATCCAGCCTATTTAGATGCATCTCCTTGCTGATCCTACATGAGAGCATTTTCTCCAACAGGCTTGACAAATAAAACATTGCTGTTTAAGGCAACAAACGCGAGGGGGAAAAGAAGGAAAAAAATATTCTTGACAACTGCCGCATCATTGGTGCAGTGTTTTCTGCTCCCCACCATAGGAGGCCCTTCATGGGGCCTCCCCGTGAAGAAATAGGGACATCTTCATTAGGCAGGAAGCTGCCGAGAGCAATCATTGCCATCAAGATGATTGCAATTGCCACTCCTGCCATCACTGCTCTGCACGTAGCCGTTACAGCTATTGTGGTATCACCTCCATTGGGTGAGGACACATCTCCTTCTGCTACAACACGTCAGTTAAGGCTGATAAAGTTGTCTGATATGCTGCAGTTAGGCCCAGCTCAAGGTGGAGGATGCACTAACATCGTTTAGACCCTGGGCCAGATCCTGCAGCACTCACTCTGTGTTTCATCACACCAAGTCCCTCTCAGGCTGTTGCAAGGAACAATATCGCAGGATGTCCATGCCCCAGAAAAGCTCTGCCTTGGGGAACGGTTCTTAAAGTCTGGCCTATAATTTACCATCTCACCCAAACCCCCTTTTTCTGTGAGGTTTTCCAACAAGGAGAAGGTCGACAGCAGATGGGGTGGTGTTAAGCAATTCCTGATGAGGGCAAGGATGGCAAATACAACCACCATTGTGGGCTGCACAACCAAGACACAAAGCTTGTCACCCATCACCATCCACGTTCCCCATGTCAGTGTTCCTCCAAACCACGGCTTCAGCTGCTGGGGGATGATTTAGGGCAGCTGAGTTGGGAAGAAAAAGCTCGTATTTTGGCAAAGGAAGTGGCACAACAAGAAGAAGGGTGGACCGGTGGGAGGTGGGGCAGTGAAAAGTGGGCACATAAGGTTGGGTTGGCAGCAAGAGAAGTAGGAGACCTCATGGTCAATGTGTACTTTGCACGGTCCTTTACGAATGCCGTTTACAAAGGGCTGGGGAGGGAAATGCAGAAGTCCAAACTGATGGGTTGATAAAGGAAAGAGCTGGGGGTTTTGTTTAAAAAAAAAAAAAATCTCTCTTTTGTGCTCCCACATATGAAGCCTGGCCACAGGTAATTGGCAGCTGTGCCAGGTAAAGTTTTGGGGGTTTTAAAGGGTTTTCGGTGGTACAGCCAGCCCCCAAGGAAGGAGGGCTCTCCTTCCCCTGACCACATTAGAAACGTAGATTACGGCATCTCGTCAGCATCTCTGGTGGAAGAAAAGTGACTCAGCCCCATCAGCAGCTCCTGCTTCTGCAGGACCCTCTGCACGCACTCCCTGGCCAGTGCTGAAGGTCCTGTTATTGCAGGACACGGCGTGAACAACTGGATAGGCACCAGGGTGGGTGTGGAGCCCCAACACAGTGCTTACCAGTGGGAAAGTTCGGGGGGAACCACGGAGGGCTGGCGCATTTTGGACAAGTCCCAAAGCCAAGCTCTGGCATGGTGGTTTCTGAGGTCCCTCTGTATATCATAGAATCATAGAATGGTTTAGGTTGGAAAGGACCTTGAAGATCATCGAGTTCCAACCCCCCTGCCATAGGCAGGGACACCTCCCACTAGACCAGGTTGCCCAAGGCCACGTCCAGCCTGGCCTTGAACACCTCCAGGGATGGGGACTCAACAACCTCTCTGGGCAACCTGTTCCAGTGCCTCACCACCCTCAAAGTGAAAAACTTGACCCTCCGTATCTCAGCTACGCTCTGTGTTGTGGTTAGCTAGAACAACACAGCTGCTCTCTCACTGCCCCCAGTTTGGATGGGGGAGAGAATCAGAAGGGTAAAAGTGAGGAAAAAAACTTGTGGGTTGAGATAGAGACAGTTTAATGAGTAAATCAAAAGCCACTCACGCAAGCAAAGGAAAACAAGGAATTCATTCACTGCTCCCCATCGGTAGGTAGGTGTTCAGCCATCCCCAGGACAGCAGGGCTCCATCACACGTAACGGTGACTTGGGAAGACAAACGTCATCACTCCAAACATGTCCCTCTTCCTCCTTCTTCCCCCAGCTTTGTATGCTGAGCATAACGTCGTATGGTATGGAATATCCCTTTGGTCAATTGTCCCGGCTGTGTCCCCTCCCAACTTCTTGTGCCCTCCCCACCTGCTCGCTGGTGGGGTGGTGTGAGGAGCAGATAAGGCCTAGAGAGCTCAGCAACCACTACAAACACTATCAAAAGTATTTCTCATCCCAAATCCAAAATATAGCGCTATGCCAGCTGCTAATAAAAAAGTTAACTCTATCCCAACTGAAACCATGACACTCCCATACAGAAAAAAAACCCCACTAAACAGTGCTGAGAAAAACCTGCAAAAAGCCCCCCACCGGAAAAAAAATCCTGGTCAGGAAACCACCAAAAGAAGGAGCCGCGTGTGCCTTGCAGATTTGATGAGAAATACTTGGGGGACAGCCATGCCAAAGGAATGCTGGCTATTTCGGGGCTGTGTTTGTGTTTGAGCTGGCGGATGAGGGTTGCAGCTCTCCGCTTTGTCTTCCGTGAGAGCGTTTTGCGTGTCTGGCGGGACCACTCCAATCTGATTAGGAAGGGGCTCGCCTGGGGCGGCGGGGGACGGCAGCGATGCAGGGATGTAAGCTGCTTTCCCCAGGAGCAGGCTCTGGGGGCTGCCCCGATCCAGCAAATGTAGCCCAGATGGCCTCTTAGGGAAGGTTTCCTTTTTTTCAGCCTGGAGAAGGGAAGGCTCCGGGGAGACCTTATAGCGGCCTTCAAGTCCCTAAAGGGGCTACAGGAGGGCAGGGGAGGGACTTTTTACAAGGACAAGTAGTGATAGGATGGGGGGGAATGGCTTCAAACTGGAAGAAGGTAGGTTTAGATTAAACATTAGGAAGAAATTTTTCACTGTGAGGGTGGTGAGGCACTGGCCCAGGTTGCCCAGAGAAGCTGTGGCTACTCCATCCCTGGAGGTGTTCAAGGCCAGGTTGGACGGGGCTTTGAGCAACCTGGTCTGGTGGGAGGTGTCCCTGCCCATGGCAGGGGGGTTGGAACTCGATGATCTTCAGGGTCCCTTCCAACCTAAACCATTCTATGATTCTACGATAATCCAGCTCAGAAGCAGTTTTGGGGCAGGTCTTTATCTCCATCTTGGCTGGGAAAATTGGTACCCAAAGGCGCTGGAAGAAGGGGACTGATAATGCGGATGGGAGAGTGGGACCAGGGCTCGGAAACCAAATTGGCTTTGAAGCTGGTTTTTGGAGAGCGCTGTCAGGATTGCACTTTATTTATTGATTTACACCCATCCTGGAGGCTGACGCTCATCGCAGTGGGGAGCTTGGGGAAGGGAAGGGTAAGAAAAGTGCAGCCCGTGAGCTGTTTCTGCAAGGATTTCGGCTCGGTCTGAGCAGTGGCATAAACCCCGTCGAGGAACAGGAGAGAGCAAGGAGTAATAAGATTTTGCCTCTGCCCAAATCTGACAAGAGCAGATGCTCACAGCCTGCCTCTGAAGCAGGTAAAGGAATTTATTTCATCGAGGCAGAGAAAGACCCTCAGATCTCTCAGCTCCTGCGTTAAGCAAACAAGACTGCTCTTTGCTGAGATGGACAGATGTGTGTGAGGTGCCTGTGGGCAGATTTCCCATATTTCTCCCCTCCAGAAGGCAGGGAATGGCTTGTTATAGCAACTTGGTGCCACCTGGACGTTGCAGGACTTCCCAAAGTCCCAGCAAATTGTCCCAGCCTGTTTAATCCATGGCTTTTACCACAAATCTACCAAGAGTGGGGAAAGGAGGAGCCCTCTCCTTGATAATATAGAGGAGGAATAATGCATTTGTTTCGTAGCAATAAATAGCGGCTTTTGGATCTGGTTGGATCGGGATTTGAGCCAGCTTCCCAGGGTTTGTCTGTGCGTGTAGCAGCGTGGTGCCAAACGTCCCGCTGCTGTAACTCATCTCCACCTCAGGTGTGTTCAGCCCTCCGTGCATCCGGGCTGTTTGCGAGACGGGGAATTCCTTCCACTTCTTGCTTTTCTCCAACACGGTCCTGCTCCGGTTTGGGAGAGCTGGTTCAAATCTGACAGCAGCACAGGACTCGGCCATCTGCTGTGTCCGTGGTCTCAAAATGCACTGCCTGGCTTCCAGCATCCGTGTCCTATTTCTTTGGCCGCTGCGCTGTGCAGAAGCTCACCGGGCGAAGGACCTGGCTCTGTTGTTTTGCATCATTCAGGCATTTCAGCCTCTCATCTGTGACACTGTGGCCCACAAAGAGAGGTCTGGGCACTGAAGGAACTGGTGATGGGCAGGGAGAGATGCTCATGTGCTAAGGAACCTCTGCTAATGGGACAGGAGCATGCTTGTACCACAGAGCAGTGTCTGGAGTAGATAGGATTGCTAGCTATTAACTATTTAAAGCAATAATACAACAATCAATTACCAAGAGTTATCAATAAGCATTGCTAAAAGTCGTTGTTTGCTTTTAATGCCTCGGCTGTTTCTTGCCTCCGTGGCCAGCAGGCTCAGGGCTTGATTTCTGAGAGCTGCCCTGATGGGACTCAAGGAGCATTGTGCCCAGATAATAATTTCCAGAGGCGTCTGGGTGAGATGAGGCTCAGGGTAACAGGAGGGTCTTTTTGCACATCTGATTGTGCTTCTCCAAACGTGGATTTGAAGTCATGTGGGGATTTTTCAGTTGTCCCTTCTGCCTTTCTATAGTCAGGGATGCTGATTGTCTTGTAGCTCATGAAATAGGGTAGTTTTTGCAGCAAAGGCATGCTTTGATTCGGCAGTGATCACTCACAGACATGACAGGGGTGTTCATGTAGCCACAGCCTACAGCAGGGTAGCATATCCCCAACACAGGGCTGCATTTGCTCTCCCTCATACTCCCCATACCTACCCCCGGCTCCAAGGTCACAACCAGCAGCACCCGCTGAATCCCAGTTCAGGGCTCTCTCCCTCACTCTCCTCTGCTCTGCGGATGGCTTTCTGCAGGTCCCATCATGGACCTGCCCTCTCCTCCCATCTCCAACTCCACCGCCACTCCAGCTTGGTTTTCCAAAAGAAATGTCCAAGCTGATGTATCGTATCCAGAGTTTCACTGCTGAGCCAAAAGCAGGATCCGGTCTCCGCCATTCCTGGCAGCAGAGTAATTTGGATATTATCATGAAGCCCAGCCCCGCGTCCCCTTCCTGCGCCCAGAACTGCTGCTCACCTCTCTGGGTCCCTTTCAAGGTGGGAGCCCAGCATGGGGTTTGCAGACCTGCCGGCCTCTTTTAGGAGAAAGAGGAGAATGATTAACAGCAGGGAGGGGATGCAGCTCCTTCTTCCTTCCTGCTTCCTTTGCTCCCTTCCTTTGCCCTGCCATGGCCTGCCCTGCGGCACGACCGCCAGACATTGCCCTGGAGAGAAGGGTTTCGGTGGCAGGGAGATGTCAATGAAGCCCTGAGCTCAAAAGGTGACACGGACAGGGTTTTTTTTTTTCCATCAGATCACCCAGGATGTAAGTGGTGCAAGCTTTCCTTTCCACTAGACACCATTTAGCATTTTCCTCCCTAACCAGTGAGTCTCCTCATGCTCAAACCCACTATCTGGACCTACCTGTCAAGGGAACAGATGCTGAGTTTTTGGAGAGCTGAATATGGTCACCTTCGCATGCTATATTTGTATGCTATATTATTTTATTTATTTCTCAGCAGGCAACCACGCCATTAAAACCTACCGCAGCCTGTTCGCACTGAGTGCAAAGCGCTGCATCCCCGACCCGGCGACATCCCACAACTTCCCATGCTCTTCTGCTCAGCTGTAACCACGCAGGAATCCCACTCCTTGCTGGGCTGCTGGGTGGACAACATTGTTCCCCTATTGAGTCATAACAATGAGGTCATTGGGCTGGAAAGACAATGTCATTCAGCAGCCAAGAACCCAGCTGGCTGGTCCCGGTTGTGTCTCATCTCCTATGACAAAGCCACATTTAATTGACTAATTAAAGCCGTTGCCGGCTCCATCTTGGAAGGGGTGACCAAAATGTGCATTGTTCTTCGTCAGCATTAAGTCAGGCCAGTTGGCCGACTAATAAGCGAGACCCTTCTTCCTTCTCCACCTTGCTACATGCTGTGTAGGCCTAAATTCCTGGTCCTAGCAATGGAAAAACCATCTTGGAGGTGTGGCACCATATGGTTCAGAGCAGGCTAACTGCTTGAATGAGGGCCCAAGGACCTCGAGAGAGCCCACCCAAAGCTCACTCTTCTCTAACGTGATCCAACTCAAACCACTTTGGGATAGTTTTCTGCATTGCCATCCCACTTTTTGTTGGACACTCAATATTTTGGGTTCCCAGCTCCCATAGGAGCTTGATACTGCACCTATACACTAGGGTGCTTCTATACCCTGTGTACCCTACAAGGACAATTTACCTGGTCCACACACCCAGTGGATGGGCCAACTTCAGCCCAGGACTGGCTGTGGACCAGGGGCATTTTTCTTCCCATTTATGGGGCATCTTTCCTTTTATGCACCTTTTGGGTGGTGCAGAAGGGGTGCCCGCAATGTAAGCAGAAAGCAGGGAAATGTCGAAGTACTGGCAAGCTATGTGTCCACAGTAAATCTCTGCTTCCCTCAACCAAGTGCTCCTGCAGTGTCGGGACCTTCACCTCTCTCTGAACGAAGATATTTTGAGCCCTGAGACCAGTGGGCACTTCTGCTCTCGACAGTTCTTGCTCTTATTGCCATTCTGAATAAGATCATCCTGTAAATAGTGAATAAATGTGCCCTAAGGGACTTCTCAGAATAAACGCTGTTTAATGCTGCTACGTTGCCATTTCCATTAAACCCTCAATATTTTTCCTGCCCGCAATGTGATTGTCTTAAGTCAAATTTATCTTCTTTTTGCTGCCCAGGCCCAGCTGAGCAGGAACGCTGGGTGTATGTTTACCGCGGCTGGTGTCCCAGCCCTAAAGCACAGCAGCCGCTTCTTTTGAAGAACATACAAAGCAAGGAAGAGGAGCAATTGTTTGGGAGGAAGTTGAACCATAATGTAATAGACTCCCATGGGGATTACTATTAGTAATTATTTGTATTGCTCTGGCACCTAACCAAGGTTGGGGCCCCGGTTAGCAAGGTGCTGCACCAGCCCATAAATGAAGGCAGCTCCTCTATCCGAAATCTATCCGCTCTTGTATATAGAGATGGGGGAAACTGAGGCAGGGAGCGGTTAAGAAGTGTAACCAGGGTTGTTTCAGAGGGTCGTGGCTGAGCAAGGATGTGAGCCAGTACATAGTCCTTACAAGACCATCCTTCCTCTCTGGGGGAAAATGGTTAAGGCTCTGCTAATTGTGCTGCTCACGGATACATATAAGAGGCCACTGGGTAATAAATATGCTGTGCTGGAGAATCTTGTGCTAGGACAGCACTAGAAAAGGTCATCTCTCACTGTTTGCGCCTTTCATCAGTGATTCCTGTGATCATGTGTATTATATTAAAGAGAGGAAGAGCAGGAGCTATTGAAGAACAGAAGTTCTTCAAATGGAAACTGAGTCCTGGTGCTCTTGAAAAACAAAATAATTTTTTTTAAAAAAAAAAGAGCCAAAATGGATATTCTTTATCTGTAGAACCGACTGTTTCAGGAGAGTTAAATAATGAGGCAATTATGAATTTGCCAACAATAGAAGTCGATCAGATTACATAGCCTGTAAAGCCAGATCGTCACTGGAGCCATTTGGTGGGAAAGCAGCTCTGTGCCAGACAGTCTTTAAATAGTTTTGAATAGGAGGGAGGGTTAGCTGTGTCCTTCCCTTCCTAGGCTCTCCCCACCTAAAGAATAGCACTGAGCCTCCTGCCAAGTCCGCCGTGTCCAGTCAATGCCCGAAGGCTCAACTCGCATGCACAGCCATATGAATATATGTAGGCGCATACATATATGCGCGTGTATATATAGTGTTCCGAATTATCCGGGAAGACCCCACCCTGAGGAAGGTGTGGGTGGGGAGACGAAGAAAAAAAAAAGGTGGGACCCAAAATAGCACCAACGGACAAAGGATCCCAAGGAAATGTGGAGCCCTCCTCGCAGCGTGAACAGGAAATCTCCGGGCTGCTGGCTCGGTAACCCCGGCTAGCCGAGGTCATGGGGGACTGATCACGGCGGAGGGATGGATCCTGCGATCCAGCTTGGCTCTTCTGCAAAAACACAGGGTGAGGGGCATGCGGTGGCAGCTTTGATGTCAGTGAAGGTTTGCAGGTGTCCCAGATGTGTCTGCAGAGGAACCTGTCCCCAGCGTAGCCCGAATGAGCAGCAAAGCAGATGGTACTTGGGAGTGGGTATTTAACTAAGAATCATGCAAAATTTTACTCAGAGAGGCTGGGATGCTTGAGGAGGTCACCAGTGCCTCTTGGAGGTGGCTCCTACATCACTTGGCATCACTTGTGTCTTTAGCCACTTCATATCACAACACCTTTGAGTCTCAATGGACCAAAGATCATAGAATATCTCAAGTTGGGAGGGACCCATAAGGATCATCCAGTCCAAGACGTGTTCATCTTGTCGTCTTTGGGTCCATCCTGGCTTGGTGGTGGGTGACGCACGGCAACGTGACTCATGACCCCAAAAAAGGTTAAAAATAAAGTTTCTGTCTGGAGGTCATAAATTTGGGCTGGCTCGTGACTCATCAAAGGTGCTGGGCGCACAAAGGAGGGTGAGGCTTCAGGTCTTATCGCCTCCTTGCCATCACCATGGCTTTTCCGCTGGCCCTTTCTGCCCTCGGGGTAGACAAGCATCCTCGAGTCCTGCCCCGAGCACGGCCCCTCCTCCAGGGATTGGCAGCCTCCCCACCAAAAGCCTTGGTGGCAGGAGCAGGCAGAGGCTGTTGCTTGAGGGCGATTCCTGCTGTAAATCTTCAGGAGAGGTGGGGAGGAAAGGGAGGTGCAAGAAGCAAGGGACAACGCTTTGCAATGCCGCAGCGGTGCTGTGTGCCAGCACAAACTGACCTTCCAGTCACCCGTCTCCATTTTATTTCCCTTGTGCTGGAGCTGCCTGTGATCAGGCTGAGATCTTCTCATTCCTTTAGGTTTGGAGGCTCTCGTCTTTTTTTCTTCCCCTTAGGGCTGCAACTTGGACCTCGTCCGTGCCAAGTGTCCAGCATGGGTCAGCCTCCAGCTGAGGCTGGCATCCTCAATTTTGATGGAACAAGTTTGGGCGTTAGAACCCTGCTGCTAATGCCAGATTTAATGCCATTCTGTGGTCTGGCTTTGTTGGGCTGTGAGGTCCCAGAGAAGCCAATCAATAATCCCTGTTTGGGTTTGGGGTTGACTTTTTCTCTTTAGGAAGAGCCCCCATGACAAGAAGGGGCATATTTCCTCCACTGCCCTTCCTCATTGCAAGAGTTAGTGAGTTTTGGCTGCAAAACCTACCCACGGGAGATNTGATTCTTACAAACAGTGGGGATATTTTGGCTGCAAAACCTACCCACGGGAGATCTGCACGTTTGTCCCTTGTGAGACCCTTGTGGCCCTCATCTCTCATGGACAGAGTCTAGACACATCGCCGATGCACGGCGCCTAACTTGAGTGACATTAGATGTGACAGCTCTTCCCCAGTGCTGGCCAGCTGGCAGAGGTTCAGCCAGCAGGATGAGTAGTTCAGGGCCAACTCCTTCCCTGCATTGCTCAACATGAACCCAAATATGAAACCAGCCAGCTGGAGAGGAGGGCAGGGTGATGAATCCGGTCTCCTCGTGCCACCCAGCAAGGTTGCTTCTCACTGGGGATAGGCAAGCCCACCTTGCCTCTCTGTCCACTTGCCTATCCTGTCCTAGAAGACAGTGGACAGTGGATGGACCTCACTGCCTGCTGCACCGTGCACACACTCCTCAGTCCTGTGCTGTGGTCTGTCCACTGTCTTCTTATTGTCCTGCCCTTCTCCATGACAAAACCTGAGCAAATAGAAAGAGCTGCTGATGTGACCTCAAATCTGACATCAAGCAGAGCTCTCCATGTCCAGGAATCGGGAAAGGCCAAGCTCAGCTGGAGAGGCAAGTGTGCCCCATCCCCGATGTCTGGGCAGTGTCAGTGCCCAATGTGACACGTGGGGGCTTGTTTCTGTGGGGACCACCACCGGATTCTCCTGAATTAACTTTTCTAAACTGCATCAGCTCCCCCTTGTCGGCTTTCAGAGCTAAGGGGACTTTAATTTGATTTAATCTACTTCATTTTGGCTAAATTAAATGAGGGCTGATTTAAAGCCGAACAAGAGTGGCCACCTGGTGGGTTGTGTGCACTTTGGCTAATCCACTCTGAAATCATACCTTCTTTTAATTTTAGATTAATTTTCTTGAGTACCTCTGTGTAGACAAGCCATCAGGCTGAATAAAAATCACTCCTGTCTCAGGGGCTTGTGTACTCCTTCTCAAGTTGTCTGGAGTAGTTTCCCAGGAAAAAAACAGCAAGGGATGAATTGTCTTTCCGGGGTGAAAAGCATGAGGAGGATCTTCTGCTCTCTCTTGATGAATAAATCTGTAACCCCAGCCATCCCCGTGCACCAAGCTGCAGCTCTGGTCTGGAGAAAAGAGGTCAAGTCTCCAGGAGAGGCTGCTGTGATGTGACAGTTCAGTCCTCAAGAGTAAACCAGTGGCTTTGGCCAAGCAGCTCTTAATGTTGGCTTCTCTGAAGGTCTCCTTCCCACCACCTTCCTGACAGCTTCATAGCTCCTTACCACTGAAGTCAATTCATGGGCCAGCCTTCAGCCGTCGCTGGAGAGAGGTGGTGAAGCTGGGTGGACTCCTCATGGAGTCAAGGTGGCATTGCCAATCTGGTAGTCTTATTCGCTCAGTCCCTCCTGTGGACCTGAGATTCCTCTCCAAATTCAGACAAACCTCTGCTTTTGATCTGTTTACTTTTTTAAAAAAAAAAAAAGATTTTTTAGCACTCTCATTCACAGTCAAAAGCCTGAAAGAGTATCTTAAAGACTTACAACATAGAAGTTTTACAAGAAAAACCCAAAATGTTTGGTGCATAACAAAATTGTGTGGTCTTATGGCATTCCTGTGATTTTCAGTGTCATTTTGATTCACGGCCGCTGCTTAGGGCCAGAGGCAGCTGGGCTTTACCTTGCTGCGGAGCGACTTTTGTGGCCCATTACTCAATGTAAACCTTGAGTTTCTTCCAAAGTCCCTGGGTGACTTTTGCCAAAATAGAGGGGTCTCCGTGCTAAATGTACCAGACATCGTGTCCTTCGAATGATGGGAGATTGGTGCTCGCTTGATACGGGAGTAGGCTCTACTGCCACAAATCTTGCTTCAAAGCAGCAAGGTCATCACGGGATAACTCCACGCTAACGGCGTACAGGAGGCAGGAGAAGGGCAGGAGCGTGGCTACGCTCTGTGCTTTGGAGGGTCTGATCAGGCTGGGAAGTGCGGCTTTTTTGGCTCGTGCTCCCCGCGTTTCCGCTCCAGCGGCTCCGCTACCGTTTCCTGCATGATGGGGCGTTTCTGTTCGGGTTGCAAAGAGTCCCCGGTTCGTTTTGCAGCCTGGGAAAGGTGCGGGGCCAGAGCTGGGTCCCTGACAAATCCCGTCAGCCCCCGGTGGAAAGAGGATGTTTCCCAGCTCGGTGATGAAAAGTGTCTGGGGGTGGCATGGACAGAGATGCGCACGTGTGTCTGTGTTTGTTTGCCTCCTTGACAACCTCGTGTGAAGGATTTCGGAGCTCTAGTTTTCCACATTGGTCTTCCTGTCTCCTTTTGATTATTTTTTCATTTTTCCCTTCACTTCTTAGATAGCTACAGACTTTCCATGGGAAGAGTCACAATCCTAAACTGTGCAGAGACACAATCCTAAATAAGATGTCCCTTGTTTATCCATAAGAGAGGCTGGACTGATGCTTCTTCCTACCGTTGGCATCCCTCGCCTCTGGCTGGAGCTGGCCATGGGATGGAGCGCTGCCTGGGATGGACCAGTTGGGTCCGTTTGGGTGAAAGATGCCTCTGATCACAATTTTCTGGCAAGAACCAGTCTTTGAGGAGAGATTCAGGACAGGTCCAAGCGTGGCATGGAAGGCAATTCAATGACAATATTTTTGAGAAATGCTGAGATACTTCTGCTCCCTCAAATCCACTCTCTGGTCATTAATTAGTACATCAAATGAACCCATTTCTGTCCCCCCGAGCGCGGTGTTTAGAGGGACCAAGGGAATGAGGAGGAGACGTCAGGGCTGCAGGGGAAGAGGAGCATGTGCAAGTGGGGGGACGTGACTTGGGATGATTATTTTTAATATTTGTCATACTTCCAAATGCAACAGCAGACAAGCTGAGCTGGCTCAAATACTTGCAGAAAGAGCTGATGGGGAATTTGTTAATGAGGCAGGTTTCTCGTCAGAAAATGCCAGTTCATCAGAACCTGGATTTTGGGGCCGTGTGTTGCAGTCCTGGCAGGAAAGGCGTCTCAGGCTGCGGATGAGTTCCTTGGTCGAAACCAAGGAGGTTTAAAGGCTGTCGTGTGAATAAAATAAAGTGAGACGGATCTAACAGGAGGGATGGAGCAACCAAAGCTCACATGAGGTTTGGTTCAAGTCCTGCTCTCTGAGCTTCAGGGTTACTTCCACTGGGTAAAATAGGGACAACTTAAAATTTTCCCAGGTTTGAATTAAAGCGGAGCGGCTTTTGGCTACTGTAGGATGTGAGTGACTGCAAAATCCTGCAGACTGATAAGAGTCCTCAGGATGATGCTAAGGTATGCGGGGACATGCCCCAAATCTCCAGCCAAGGGGTGTCTCTAGGCTGGCAATGCAGCCATGCAGGAGGAAGCCCTGGATGCTCCTCTCCATCTGGAGATGGAGCAAAACCCCTCAGGGCTTGAGGCGCATCCATTTTCCGCCCCCATGTCCAGCCAGTAAGGCCTTACTGGGTCAGTCCTTCGGGCAGAGGCTGTGGCTGCAGGTTCATTTCATTTGACAGTAGAGAAGAAGACACTTGTCACTATTATTGCCTTGATTTCGCTGTCACTCGCGTGCAAGATCTAAACGGCACCGATCTGAAAGGTCTTTTCAATAGACCCTTTTCACAGCAGGGTAAAGGAGGTTCCCTGCTAAAAACAAACTTTAAATCAGAGTCCAGACATACTCGTTTGCCTCCCAAGTGATGCTGTAGCACTAATTAGATCCAGCCATTAGGTCTCGTCTTTAATATTTTGTAGTGCAATTCTATCAAGACTGTTCTGCAGCAGTTTTTCTCCTGGCAGGGTTTCGGAGAGGATAGCCATCCCTGCATTGGATAATTGGGCTGTTGGTTTAGAGTCTGAAAATGCTCTGGCAACGGCCGTTGGACCTTTCCTCATCTTCTCAGCCAGGAAGCCAAGCTGGTCTTTGGCCTGGGTGAAACCATTTCATAATGTTGATGGTGAGACTGGCAGCAAAGGGGTTGGGTAATGCCAGTTTGGAAATGTATCTTCTGACCGGGAGAGTGCCTCTTTGCAAGGGCGAAGGGTGGCGTGCACGCTAACAGCATCCTCATACCACGTCCCTCACCGAAATTTCGACAGGTAGCTTGGGACGGTGGTGCTGTCTGGAGCCCATCTTTCCCTAAGCCGATGGGAGGGAGAGAGCCTCTACCTAGGCAAAATTTAAAAACCCTGTGAGGTAACCATTTGCTCCGGCAGCCCAGCTTAATTCCAGGATAAATAACGCCGCTCTGTGATATGCTGCCAATCTGATCAGTCTCACAGTTTTAAAAGGAGGTGACAAATTTCCTGTCCTCTGCAGCGACTGGTCTCTGCTCCCGCTCAGACGCTGCAGTGGGTGGATAAAAGCCCTCCTTTTGCCCAGGAGCCTCTTGCGATGCAAAGACAAGACCCAGGAGCCTCCTCACGGGCTTCGGCACACACTTTCCCCAAGCAAAGGCCAACGCTGGAGCCTCAGCCCCCGCTTTCCCTTTGACAAACTCAACCCGTTGCCCCTGTTTAATCAGGAAAGGCTGCAAAATAAAAAAAAGGGGGGGAGGCAAATAGGAACTTCCTCAGGCCTGGCGCACATCCCTTCCCCTTCCGTGGGTTGCTCGGGCTCTTTAGCTTTCTCATCCCGCCTTGGGAGGAGCAGGAGCCGGCTGGCGTAAGGCTCCGAGCCGGGCTCAGCCCGCCGGCGTGGGGTGTGTCACCCACCATTTCCTAAGTTATTCTTTTGGGTTTCCTTTTCTCACTATTAATAGATTTTCAGCCAATCTGAGCTGTTTCAACAAGGTGGACGGCGGGGGGCCGGGGAGGGGAGGCGTTACCAAAATAGGAAGCGGGAAGCTGTTGGGCAGGGAATTAATCAGAGGAGCTGCGTGGAGAGGTGGTGGCTTCGGGTGGGCTGATGAGAGGAGGGACGGGACATGTCCTTTCGCTTTGCGTTTTGTGCCATTTTTTTCTTTTTTTTTTTTTTTTTGTGCTCCAGGCCATGACCTTTCCAAACAAGCTACTCCCCCCCCGAGCACCTTCCCCAGCCTGCAAAATACCACGCATCTCCTGCAACGGGGTTACAACCAGAGCATCGCTCCATGGCGTGGTTAGCGGTGGTGCGCAGCGGCTGAAAATTGCGGCCCTCGACTGATGTTGCAAGGAGCTGCGTCGGCACAAACCGTCACGCCTTTCCTTTTACATTTTGGGTGGCTTTTCACATCCCCGCAGCTCCTGACCCGAGAATTCCCCCACCGGCCCTGTCCAGGGCACTCCAACAGCGGTGGCACTTCCAGCCTCCCAAATATTGCTCGCTGTGGGGGCCGAACAAGCCCATCTTGATAGCCAGCAATAAGGGAAAGTTCTCTCCCCCTCCGGGGTTGTTCCCATCACGGAGACACCGTATCGCAGGCACGGTCATGGGATACACATAGGCGGAAACGAAATCCTGTTTTTGCAGCGGACTCATTTCCTCCGGGCTGTTTGGCCGCCCTGCTCACGGATGCGTGCGCGGAGGGCTTGCGCTGTCCTCCCGCGGGTCTGCCCCGCACCCAGCACAGAAGTGCAAGGGTTTGGGGTTCTCTGAGCGATACGTGCGAGAGGAGAGGTGCAGACCAAGGCATTAGACTCGCTGCAAGCAGTGCTGTCAAAATACACCGGTAGCTGCTCTATTGCTCTCATTTTCCTGAAAACGAGGAATTGATGACGGTCCAAAAAGTGAAATCAAATAAGTGGCCTTGCCCTGCCAAAATGCAGCCAGGAAAGTCAGGGGCAGGTAGTTTTTTCTGCCTTCTGGAAAACAGGGTGAGGGACTCTGGCTGAAAATCAAGTGAACTTTCTTCTGGAAAGGATCTCCTCCTGGTAAGGGGAGCGATAGCTTAGAGGACCTCTCATCCGTCCTCCTTCTGTCTCATAGCATGCATTAAATCCTTTTATCTCCGGGGCTAACAGCATGAAAGGGTCATTTGTTTCCTGCAAAAGGACGTACTATATCTTTTGTGAGTAATTTTCATGCTAAAGGGACACCGAACATAATCCTGTCCTGTCTGGCTGTTATTACCACCACTCTGTGGTTACGAGGGCTTTCTCCTCCTTCGACCAGATCCTTTTTGTTTCTTCTGTTGAGGACAGTCGTCAGGCAATACTGGCTACCAGCCCAGGCAAACAGGGGCTCATTACCAGTTATTACCCCCGGGTCCGCCGCCGAGATTTGGCACGGGTGGCCAGTTAGGGAGGAAAAGATAAAAACCATAGTTCTCTGGCCTTTGAAAGAGGTATAAGCACACGTGGGAGGAAAACGGTGACTCCTGGACTTGCGGTGCTCTCACCGCTTGTTCTGTATTTGTTTCTGCTTTGGAATTAAGAAGTGTTTGATAGGCTTCTGAAAATGAGAGCAATGAGTTTGCATAAGCCAGGTCTTCTGCGGGTGCGGTGAACCTGCAAGACACCCCAAAAAAAGCAATTTGTTTTTCCCCGGTCTAAATAAAATATGTTTTTTCCCAATGCTGCAGTGAGACAGAGTCTCTGGACAAACAACTAATATTATGCCCAGAGCAATAAAACTGCAGAAATGTGTACAGCCCCACAACTGCAGCAGCATCTGGCTTCTTGTGCAACAGCGGTGAGAAAACAGTTTAATTTAATGCAACTGGAGAGAGAAGGTAAATTTCACTGACAGATGGGTGCCCAAAAATCTGCGGGAGAGGTGTGGGGATGGATAGGGGTGCTGATCCTCCGTGGAAGGAGGATCTCACCCAGACATAGCCGTGGCTGCTCTCCACGGGCGTGTTGTGAATCCAGCCCATCGTGGTGCACGTTGTCTTGAAGAGCGTCAAGTTTTTAACCTGCCTGGATTGCTTTTTCCCATGGCCATCTCCATGGCTGCTGTTCACCACAGCCATTGCATTTCGGCCAGCAACAGTAATTCTTCAAAACAGTCTGCTTTGAGACAAGCAAGCTGTGGAAGAAGAAAGGGGGAAAGGTAAAATTTGGTAGCAGCCCAGCTGGGCTGGGTGGAGGTTATTAAAGAACCGTCACCTTCAGGTCACATTTGGGATGAGAGATCTTTTGCAAAGGGCTTCCCAGTGGTCTCATCCAGCCCAATACAGCAGGAGCAGGTTTGTAGTGAGGCAATTGGTGGGGTGAAGTGTTTTCTGGCTCGTATATCACTTGTGTTGCCACTTGCCAAAGGGATGCAGGTCATTACCCACCAAAGGAGAGTGATTTCTACCTCTGTGGCACTTAGTGTTGCCTTACCTCAGCCAGGCCCACGTAGTAGGATGGATAGTGTCCTACTTGCCTGCGTGGTCAGCACCAGTTGAATGCATCCATCCATCCA
>VUYV01000318.1:0-90841 GCA_008711295.1 Anarhynchus alexandrinus
AGTACTGTCAGCTGTTATAACGAGAACCTGAAATGGCCATAGAGGGTCAGACCGAAGGACCATCTCACCTGGGATTCCACCTCCAATGAGAGCCAGTAGCAGATGCTTGGTTTAGGGAAAAATGGAGGATTCTGGCAAATACAGAGTAATCATTTTGTGGCTCTACCTTCCCAGCAACCTGCCGTTCAGGGACTTCCTGAGTTAAAGGCTGCTTCCCCAGCTCCGTGTTTAGCAGCCCTTGACGGGCCCTTTACCTGTTAGTTTCTCTAATCTCTTCTTGAACTGGTATTTATTTTTGGCCTCTGCAGTGTCCTGTGATGAGTGCCACAGAATAATTATATATGAAATACATGCAGCTTTTCCTCTGTTTTAAAATTTCTGCCTGATCTGTATATTTGATTCCCTATGATATGAGAAAGAATCGATAATCATTCACCTTGCCTTGTGCCTTTCTCCCCTATTTGTGCCATTTTAAGGAAACTAAGCCTATTTAAGTTTGTAAAATATCATCAAATTTATTCCACTAAAACGGCTGTGTATTTCAGACACTAAGTTCTTGCATAGTGTAATTTTTTTTTTTAGGATTTACATGAGAGAAGAGTATGAGAAATCCAGGCAGCTGCCAAACGAGTGGTGGCTGACAGGTTTGATTCCTACCTCTTTGCTCACTCCGGTGTGTGGTCGCTCCATCCAACCAAGTTCTGTGGTTCAGTAGCTGTCAGCCTCCTAAGTGCAGCTATTTTACATGTCTGTTAACATTTGCAGATGCCTAACCATATTTTCTGAAACTCTCCATTAAATGCTTGCTCGAGTTTGTTCACCAGCAAAGACAACTTTATATGCTCTACAAGTGACCCTCATGTTTCACCTCTGCAATAACCCTCCTGCAGCTGAGCCCTGGGGTTGCTGGTGGTAAGATCTGAGCGTTGGGCTCGCCCGAGGCAAAGCGCCCTTGGCATCTGCTGGCCCCTTCTGTGGTCTCCAGTGTAAGCTATAACTGAGCTTTTTATGTTGCTGTTGACCTCCCAAGTTAACTTCAGAAAACATTAGCTGGCAAATCTGATGTGTCATGTTTCAAAGAAGAGAGTTTTCCAGCTCAATCCAGGTCTGATTTCCTTCCAGATAAAGGACAAAACCCTTTGGGAACCCAGCACTTATTGGAAGCAAGGTTAAGAGCAATAAACTTTCCTCCTTACTACCAGACTGGAGTATCAGCGAAATCTTTTCTGTTAGGAGTGCACGTCTATCCCCACAGGGTCAGACCAGTGCTCGATAATTCATCTTGCAAAATTGAAATACAATTTTTGATGATCAGAGTTGGGTAAGGATCAAAAAAATAGCCTGACACGTTGCATATATACTGACAAAAGTTTTTATTCAAGAAGCAGGATCTGCACAAAAAAATATTTTCTCTGTAACAGTAGAGCAAGATTTCAAGATAATATGCGTTACAAACGATTTACAATGAAGCTGCATTACTGTCTTTGAGAATCTCCCCAGCGCCTGCCTCAGGACTGCATCTGTAACCTCTTAACAGCATAGAAAAGTAATTGTTTTGCTGTCCGATGGAAACACAAGCCTGAAATCCTATGTGTAGTATATTTGGGGTCCCAGTCCCTCATCTGCTCCTCTAAACACTACACGGGAAGTAGCACGGTGCCTAAAATGAGCAGAAACAACCCTGGGATTAAGAAATCACCTGAGACTTGCAGTTGATCTCAGACTGGATGTGGCTAGGAAATTGGATTAGGAAATGACTTTACCTGGACCTGGAGATGAAATGTGGTGTCTCATGTTGGAAAGAGGATTCATGTTTAGATGGAAAAATGAAATTGAGATTGAGGGATTGAGCTCTAATTTGGGGTTTGAATTTTTGTGCCTGCGGAGAACTGAGGTTTCACAAGGCAGTAGTACAAGTGGGTGAGGACAAGTCACACCCCTCTTTCTAATGCCTTTTGCTTTCTTGCATCCTGGCTGTACAGTTTTGGACCCTAAAGCTGGGGGGATGCTCTGATGCCTTTCCAAGAGTGGTGCGGGGCAGGGGACTGGTCCCTGGTGGTGCAGAGCAGGCAGATACCTGCCCCTGGGAATCGAGTGAGTGGTGACTGTCCCTGCCATGCACATACCATTGCTCTGCTGGTCCGTTCTCAGCCCAGCGTCCAGCTGGAGCTCAGGGTTATTTTGTTTCACCCCTACTCTATCTGCCAGCCAGGGCACAATGCAGGTGATCCCAAACCTGGGCTCAAGGCTCAACAAAAGTTATTCCACTTCTGGTGAGCCCTTGCAGCCACTTGCAATATCTTGTGGGGGAGTGACCAGCTGGACTAGGAACAAACCCACTCGGTCTGCAGGTCCCGGGGTGGCTGTGCACCCTGTGCCTTATTGCCACTATCTGAGGTTGGTTGCCAGATTCCTAGAATATGGGGCCAAAACTTGCTGGGATCCAGCAGCCTGGATGAAACTGGTTTGGGGTTGGTTTTTTTTCGGGGGGGNAACACCGGTAACATCAGTGTCCTATGTCATTAGGGGGACACCCCACTGAGATCCCAGTGGTACCCAGCCCTGCTGGGGAAGCATGGGCTGATTTAACCCCCTGGGCACCAGGGTGTATCAGCCGCCGGATTTTCCCGAAGAATAGGGATCCCCTGCACCAGCTCTTCCTCTCCGCTCCCCCCGCAAGGCCTGAAGCCGTCGGTGGGGGCTGCTCGGGCCGCAGGAGAGGCAGCAGCCGTGTCCGGAGGAGTCATTACATTGCATTGCATTCCATTGCACTGCGCATCCTCCCTCCCCACCCCCAGCTGCTGCAGGCTTCTTCCCTTCATCCCTCCATCCTCCCCCACCTCCCGCCCCTCATCCCTCCCGCCCCGCATCCCTCCCTCCTGCATCCCTGCCTCCAGCATCCCTCCCTCCAGCATCCCTCCCTCCTGCATCCCTCCCTCCCTCCATCCCTCCCTCCCTCCTTCTGCCTGCACAGAGCCGAGGACATGGCGCTCAGCAATTTCCTCTTCGCTCAGTGCATCTGCTACTTCCTGGCCTTCCTCTTCAGCTTCATCGTGGTGGTGCCGCTCTCCGAGAATGGCAACGACTTCCACGGCCGGTGCCTGCTCTTCACCGAGGGCATGTGGCTCAACGCCAACCTGACGGTGGAGAGGCAGCGCTTCACCGTGCAGGAGTGGGGGCCTGAGGCTGCCTGCCGCTTCAGCATCTTCACCGGGCTCCTCTCCCTGCTGCTGGCCACAGTGCAGGCCTGGAGGACCCTCTTCTTCCTCTGCAAAGGGCACGAGGAGTAAGTACCCCTGGGGAGGGCAGGAGGTGCCCATCTCTCCTGCAGGCTGGGGCAAGTGGGAGTAGCTGGGGGGTGAAGCACTGGGCTTTGTACCATCCAGATCATCCTGCTCCCTAGAGGGGTTTGGGATGAGGCAGTGTGTTGCCTGTATCTGTCTGGACACACCCCACATACACCCCGACCTGTGTCCAGGGCCCTCTCCGGAGGATGCTCCCCTGCAGGTGTTTTGGGGTGAGGGGCCAGATTTGCTGAAATGCACCCGCTGCCCTTTGGCAGTCTGGGAGCAGCATCTGGCCACATCTTTGCTGTGGTGGGTATGGAGGGTGCTGGGGACCATGGGGTGATGCTGGAGGCTGGGGCTCACAGATGCCTCCTGACCATGATCCCACTACAAGTCCCTGCAAAAGGGGGGGACCTTCCCCAGATGTACGCCAGGTATGCCAAAAACCTTGAAACAACGCAGTTGTGCGTGGGAGGGAGGAGAAGGGAGAGGTTGGTGGTCCCCCTCTATTTTTATCCTGCTTTTGGTGGTGGACATGGCAACTATTACGGAGAACAAGTATTGCTTGGTTACGACATGAGAACAGCGCTGAGCACTCCCTGCAGCAGCCGCCGTGCTGCACTGGCAGCCGGTGACTGTGCGCAGACAAACCGAGGGGCATCAGAGCCCAGCAGGAACAGTGAGAGGCTTAGTGGGTCCAGGCAGCAGCTCGGGAGCACTGTGCTCTCCTGTGACCTGTCCTGCCACCTTGGGTAGAGCCCCTGGCACAGGTAACCCAGCCTGCGGGTGCTACTGGGCCAGGGCCCTCCAAGCATCCAGCTGCCCAGAGGTGGGAAGGCAGGAGCACGCATTGGTGGCTGGTTAGACTTGGAAAGCCATTTTCCCATGTTTAGGGACCATGCCAAGTTTAAATCACTCGTTTCCAGATCTATTTGGACTGGAGGTTTCTTGGGTCAGTGGCTGTTATGCCCGTTCAGGCTTGTACAGCACCCTGATGTTGTTAATATTGAGCAGCGTTGTCTCTGGCTCTTTCCGACCCCTCTCAAGCTGTCTAATACTAAAATGTGCTATAATAAGTACAGACTAGAAACTTACTTCCATATTAGAACTTACCTTACAAGTTCTAAATATAACCATGTACGTAATACATTTGAATTCATCTTCCTCCAGTGATCAGATACCTATAAAGGATTAGTTGAATCTAGATGCTTTTTTTCAGTTTTACAGTCCAGAACTAGTTAATTTTTGGAAGAAACCAGCAGTAAAACCCATGTGATAGTGAAATTTCGATCGTGTGTTTGGCCTGCTCCCTAACTTGGCTATTTAGTTTAAAACTGTTGGGCAGGCCCCTGAAAATTGTCCTTTTAGGAGGTGCTTTCAGGCTCTTTTGGGTTGAATGTTAGCAGTTGTATAACACTGTCTACAATTGTTCCAGGCAAGAAAGGAGGCAGAAGGCTGCGGGGTGGTGGGGAGCGAAGATGGAGCAAGTTGGCAGGATGAGACAGCCATTGAGCACCACAGAAGGGTAAAACAGGATGAGAGGGACACTGCTGGAAACCAGCAGTTTCCTAGTAAGAAGGAAAGTCGGCCCCATACCAGATCTGCCGCTGTCTATCTGAAAAGGAGGCAGGACACATGCTGTTCTGATTTTAGACAGCTATTTGTTAACATGTCAAATGGGTGTGAAAACAGGTCTGTTTGCATGGAGAGATAAATGCGAGCTCCTCATCATAAATGATAATGGCCATTTCTGATTAGAAGCAATTGATGAAGAACCAGAATGACATCACTACTGTTCCTGTTGAGCAGGGTCACTGCTGCTGGGCCAGCTATGGAGTAAGTTGTCCTGAGGCAGTCAGGGTTAGTACCCTATGCCTCCTAGCAAGGTGGCCAGTCTTCACGTACAATGGCTTTGAATGATTGCTCTCAGATAGTTGGGACTGCTAAAAAACCTTCTTAGAAGGGTCTCAGCACCCCTTGCCTCAGGGACAGCCTGAGCTTGAGTTGCAGGAGTAGGAAAAGCACGTGCTGGCTGCCAGCCCTGCTCTGGGCCTGGGACTGTTCAGCTCAGCTGAAAGGTACTCAGATACTTCAGTACTAGGACTGTAAAGTGACTTCTACTTTTAGTGTGAGTATTTATTGTTGCAGGGCATCCACTCAATCTGGAATGTGTAGCCTGAAGTTCTGATCTAAGGAGAAAAACAGGTGAGGCAGAGTTCTGTACAGCAGAGTTCTGTACCAGGGTGCCCTGGCCTGAGGAACCTCCACCAGACAGTGATGGTTACTGCTTGCCCAGTGCCAATCAAGTGCAACGTTCAGCCTTACTTTATCAGCGGAAGGTCAGATTTTGGTGCTGCAGGGTAGGAAGTAGAGGGAGAAGTAGAGGGAGGACTAGAGGTCCTGGGCTGGTGATGATCCTCTGGATACTCCAGCAAACAAACAGTTCCTTTTGAAGAGCTGTTACTAATTCTGCTGTCAAATCTGTTTTGATTCAGTGGAATAGCTGAACTTGGATAGCTCAAGTCTTTTTTGCCTCTCAGGCCAGCTTACCATCCACTCATGCACATAGTGGGTATGGCTTTGGTGACGCTTGAAATGAAATCCAGGCTAGATGTGAAATCAGGGCAGGGAAAGGGAACGTGCAAAACTATGGTGTGCTCGTACAAGCTCCCTCTGCTATATGGTGACCCCACCACTCTGTGGAGGTGAGTTGACCTAGTCCACCAAGTCCTGTGAAACCAAAAGACAGGAATAGGATTCACCTCAATGTTCATCTAGAAGTCAGGTGTCCTGAGATCCAGCTCCCACTACAGTCTCTAAGAGCACTTCTGGAAGGTGGTTTATTTCACTTCTTTTCCATCAGTGTTGGAATGGGATGACTGTCACTTTGAAGAGAACCTAGACAGCCCCTCTAAAGCCCCATCAACCCAGGAACAAACTTCCTAACCCCACTTGTAATTGTTTCCTCATTGCGTTTTAAAGAAGTCCTCCTAAGGTTACATATGTCTCACAGTGTATAACCTGTACAAATTAGGATTGACCAGTCCAGAACAGGATTCAAACACTGACTCAAAAAACCTCTCAGTTTTTCATTTAATGAGCCATCAGAGGAGAGAAACTACTGTTTTTTTTTGTTCTTCGGCATGACTAGACTCATTCTATCCCCAGCATAATGAGAGTTGCACTGGTGGGCAATTCGTCATATTAATCCTTACCACCTAACCTGAACAGGATGACCTGTCTCCTGGAGTTGCCAGTCTTTCTCCAACCTAGAGTAGGGGTCCAGTTTTTAGATAATGAGACATTCCAAGTGCTGCCTGGAGCAGTTTCAAGTAACAAAGGACTCTGTCAGATGAACGAGAAAAGGACTAGAAAGTTTTCCCTAACTAGAACTAAGGGGGAGAGGTAAGCAGTGAGGTTAGAAGACGAGCGGACAATTTCTTGGACTTATGGCACCTCTGTAAGCACCCCACCCCATACCACTCCAAACACAGCACGTGCCTAGGGCTGGCTCTGGTTGGGCAGACTTAATGGGGCTGAGGTAAATTGATATTCATCTGGCAGAACTAACACTGACACCAAAGTCATAGAAGTCCCAGGAGAAGCTGGCCTGCTCTGCAAATTGCCCATAAAACTGAGATTGGTGTCCTATGATGGCAGTACCTTGTGTTACATTGCTTAAAATGATTATAGCTATCAGTACTGTGTTGTTTTATTTTTAGTTTCCCTCTCGTAGGCAATTTTTGTCCCAATTATCACTTTAGTCATGAAATAATTTTAGCTCCAGTTACTATATAATTTGAGCTAATGACATTTATTTTAACAATGGTGATTTTCATCATTACAGCTAATGAAAGCCACGCTGTGTACGAACAATCACCACTTAGTATTTATGATTTAAAACCCCATCCTTTTATGGTGAAAAAAGTCAAAATCAAAAGCACTTACAAATGACGATAATGTGACTCAAAATCATAATCCATAGTTTTTCAATGTGTTAGGTGTTCTTAATTAAAGCAGATATGTTTCAAGTGGAAACTGATATCTTTGTGCCCAGTGTATGCTGCTTAAAGAGACTGCTGATGTTGTGTTTCAGCTGTTTATGAGTTACATTTTTCTTCCCTTTTATTGCAGCTCTTTCTTTTATGCCTTCCTGAATCTGCTGATCAGCGTCTTTGTGGTGTTTATCACATTTATTGCCAGCACTATAGTGAGTGTAGGATTTAACATGTGGTGTGATGCAATTACTGAAAAAGGAAGCATGCCAAATAGGTTAGTATTGAAGAATACAATTTCTTCCTTTTTTTTTTTTTTCATACATGCACAAATGAACAGTGGTATTACAAACTGTAGTTATTACACGCAAGGTGAGCAAGGGGGAGAAGGCATCTGTAATGTGGAAATCCAGACTTTTTTCATCTGGAACAAAAAAAGCAAATCAAACTTTTTTTTTTTTTGCGTTTGGTACTCCCCAAAGAAAAGTACGTTTCCAAGGCGTTTCATGGTCTCTTTAAGAGTCACGATCATATGCAAAAGAAATCTATTTGTTTAAAAAATTTTATTTCCAAACGAGAGCTAGATTTGGAAATGCTCTAAGAGTGGGGGGAGTGTGGTCTTGTGAGCAGGGCGGGGGACTGGGAGTCAGGGCTCCTGGCTTGTTGTCCTGGCTCTGCCACCAACCCACTGTGTGACACCGGGCAAGTCACTCATCCTGCCTGTGCCACAACGCCCCATCATCCAAAATTCGGTATAAAGATGCTGGCCTCATAGTGGTGATGTGGATGCTCTGAGAGCCGCAGAATGAAAAGTACTTTGTAAGTGCAAAATACAGGTGGTTGATACTTTCTTGCAGTGTACAAAATGTACAGGTCCTAAAATGGTCTACTGTATCCCACAATGCTTACGCTCCTTATAGAAAACATGATAAGTTGAGGTAGATTTTTTCCTATCAAAGAAATAACAATGAAGAGAGAGGAAAAGGTGACATTTTATGTCATATGATATTGAATAAATGTACTACTGAAAGCATACATTTATATTGCACCTTGTCATATGTTGTAAAATGCCATAGTACATGTTCTGTTTAGGGCTGCAACGATTAATCGAATTATTCGAATATTCGGTTAAAAATTCAATTACCAAAACCGTCTAATCGAATATTCGGATAAGAACCCAAGATGACCGACAGCACTGAAAAGGAGAGAGAAGAGGCTGCAGAAATCAACCAAGAGATAGAAAGACAACCTCAAAATCCTGGGATTTTTTTCACACCAGTAAAAGTCCAAGTTATTTGTAAAAACTGTAGGCAGCCTCTATCTTACCATCAGAGTATCGTCTCCTTGCTGGAGCATCTGAAACAAAAACACCCACACACTCCCTTCTTCTGAGGCTTTTCCTGATGAAGTCAAAAGGTAATGGAGGCTCATACACTTTGTTTCATTGAGGGGTGAAGCAACCAACCCGGGGTGATGCCAGATGCGCATATGTGGGAGGCTCGGGGGTAGCGGGAGAAGAGGGGTTTAAGTATACTATTTTCATAATAACTATTACAGTTCCACTTATGGAAGACTGGTGTTATCACTTACATAATTATACTTTTTTTTTTTTTTAAATAAAGTAATCACATGACTCTTCTAGCATAGTTTTAGAGAAGATTGGCAAGCAACCTCGTTACTGCAATAGCTTAAATATCTTTTGATAGAACATGGCATTGTGACCGTTTGAAACACACTTAAGATGTTGCTTCATTTTATGTTTGGTTTGCCTGTTTGGAATCTCTGAAATAATTTTCTTTTTTCCCCTCCAAATGCCTTCCTTGGGTAGCTGTGAAGAGTTACAGGATATAGATCTTGAATTGAACTTAGAAAACTCTGCTTTCTACGACCAGTTTGCTATTGCACAGGTAGGTCGGACTAGGTCACGGATCTATTCCAGTTCATTTACCATTTGCTCATTGATCTGGGATTGCTGGAGCTGAACTACCATCCTCTGAAATCAATGGGAACATTTCCACTGACTTCAGCAAGTGCTGAATCAGGATGACAGTGACGGGCACATTTGCATTTTAAATTCAAAATAGGTAGTTTTGAATGCGAACGTGTCAAAACCCAGCTCTGCCACTGATCTTGTTACTCATGATGGAAAATTTATTATTTCTCCAAAGGATGACCTCTGCAGATGTTGCTACACTCTGGTGTGCCTGGAGCTCTTCACTGCTGTTCAGAATATTGTCTGACTTGCACCAGATCATGGGACTATTAGCTTTGCCTTCCATGAGTTTGTCTGAGGTTGCCTGAGCCCATATAAATAGCAGACCACTGAAAATAATTAAAGATTACTTTCATTTAGATAGGGTTGTTTTCTGATGAATCTTTGAGAACTAGACCTCTAAGGCTGTCAGACCTTTCTACTGAATGTGTTAGCTCGAAGTCAACACTCAAAGTCAGTGAACAGTGGGACTTGAGCACTTGTAGATGTGAGCATACCAGTGCTACACCGAGGGTAACCCCCACCGTGCAGGGCTGCACCCATACACACGCTGCTTATGTTGTCCCGTATGGGAAGAGGCATTACCTTACCTGGGACACCCCTTGAAGGGAACTGTTCCTCTTGGACACAAGCTAGTTTTGTGTCTTTGCTGCCAGTGCTGGCATCGAGACACCCAGCTCAGACACACCTGCATGTAGGATAGAAATATGTCATAAGTGACCCCTTTATATCATGGCAGCCCAAGGATAGGCTGCATATTTTGTAGCAGAATATGCCATTACCTCCTAATGTGCCAGCCAGTGAGAGGGTAGCAGAAGTAAACCTGTTGTCTGTCTATAGCTTTGAGTTCATGGGAACCAAATGTCCATGTCCACCCTGTGATCTCAGGATAGACAGTTTGTAATCTATATGCAGGAGAAGGCATTTCTCCGATAGGGAGCCATGCCTAAAAAAGGCAAGGTCCATGCACATAACACTTCAGTTGAAGGAGAGTTAATATATCACAGCGTAGAAGGATCAGTCCAAGCCATCGGATGCAGCTCCCCACGCTGGTCCACATCTCTCCAGATGTTCCTGGGTAGACCTAGCCTGCAAGGTGCAGCCTCCTAGCTCTGCAAACACCCAAGTATGAGGAGCATGGGGGCATAACAGCTCCAGAGAAACACCATTTAGCTTCAAAGGTGAACCTAGTAGTGTCAAAGTGAATCCCAGTTGTGACTGTATGAAGAAAGGACCAAGCAGGGAACAAAATCCTGCGTCATTGTCTTCTGATATCTGGGGTGTGGCAAGCAGAATTGGATGAAGACATGAGAATGGGTCTGTCTATGGAAGGCAAATAAGTTTCTTTGAAACAGTAGAAAGAGGAACCCAAGAACAGACTAGACTTAATGGCTAAAGCAATAATTTCCTTATAAGTGCAATAATCTTCTACAGTTGGCTTTACTTAGAAGCAGTGGTCTGAATGGAGATATCAAGATTGCTGAGTATTTAGGAATTACAAATACGGGCTCTGGATAAGATCTAGAAGGAAGAACAAGAAGCTTAATTAAAGCTTTGGATATTTGGCACATATATATGTGTGTGTACAAACACGCAGACACAGACACAGACCCCATCTCTGTCCACTTTCCTCCATTCAGATGCTTCCAACACATCAGAATGACTCTGGGAGTTTCACTGAATTTGGCTAAATCCATGAGGATTCTTTCATATCAAATGTGCTGAGAAGACCACAGAGGTAGCAGATATCAGAATGCCTTCAAGATAATATTTCATCAATGAAGTGGTGCTTAAGAAATTAACACAAAGCTTCCAATTCTTTAGATATGGTCATATAAAGCCAAGTTAATATCTCTATTTCTAAGGTTTGTAGAATAACTCAAAAATATTCTTTACTGGTGAACTGAGATAATTGTAAGTATGGGCAGAAATACTTAAGAGAATTTCAAAAGTGTGTAAGATATATAGGAACGTAAACTCCCTTTAAAAAATAGTCCTTGCTTATCTAAATTGGCTATTAGAGCCCACAGCTGTATTACCGTTTGGAAGTGTTTAAATTGTTGTACTTTTTAAATTAAAAATGCAGTATTTCAAAACTGAAATACAGGGAATCAATTAATGTTTCTTTGCTAAAGGCGTCATAGAATTAAAACAGAATTTCTGCCAGAAAGCCTTACTACAAATGAGCGTCCTTTGAGATGGGGAGGACAATGTTCAAGTACCTGTACAAATCAAAGTGCAATTATTTCTATGAAGTTAAGCAAGAGACACTGACAAGTTAGTGATGGAACCTATTGCACATCTGAGGCTTTCAGCCCAGGTATCTCATGCCAGGTATAAATGAGCCACCGGGAACCTGGATGGATTGGAGTGGGTTTCTGTTGCTCCCTGAGCTCACGCTAATGTGAACCAGTTACCCCAGAGTGTAACAGTTGAATTGGTAGCATTTTCTCAACCGTGTTTTGAATAGAAATACCTTAAAATTTATACTTCTCCAGGGGTAGTGGGAGGTCTGAAGGACTTGGGAAGAAAGTTTTGGAAAATGTCTTAAAACATATTGCAGTTCTAAAGTAACAAAAGTAAAATAATCCCAAGAATTTTGGGGCGGCCAGAATGTCAGATATGGGAAGTTCAACGGATGCACCTGGATTATACAGATTTCTTTTTTTCATTATTGTACTTTGTGCAATTTTGCTTCATTTTTTTCTTAGTACATAAAGAGCTTTTCCTTTTAAGCTAGGAATAACTTGACAGTTTTGAGGAACAGTGGGACCAGGACTTCACTGGGTGTGACTTGGTGCGAGTTCATGGATTTTGGTCCAGCTGAGATTTTGATATTCACCTGGACAGTTGACTTTGTTTTTACAATGCAATACTGACCTCTTTATCATTTCTTTTCTTCTCTAGTTTGGTCTCTGGGCTGCCTGGCTGACTTGGCTGGGAATTACCATTCTGGCTTTCCTGAAGGTTTATCACAACTACAGACAGGAGGACCTGCTAGATAGCCTGATCCATGAGAAGGAGCTGTTGCTAGGAAGATCCTCTTCGCGAACCTCTTTGCAAGATGAGAAAAGTGGCATGATCTAAAGTGTAAGCAAATTTCCAGGGCAGGATCTAGATTTTATTATTCAGTAGTGTGAGCTGAAGTTGAGTCAGGGTATTGAGTGTGTGAGATCTTTTCTTTCCTGAAAGGAGATGTACTTGTGAATCACCCACTTCTTCCATGAGAAATTGTTGGCAGAAATGCTGATATTAGGATACAGGGAATGAATGGCCCCATGTGCCATTGGCACAGCAAGATATTTGTCCTGTGCAGGCACATTCTGCAACCTGCTCTTGTTAGCAGAGCTCCTGCGTGCTATCACTGGCTTTTGGGGACATTTTTGAGGACTGTGCTGACAAGACCAGGCTACAGAGCCTGGGCTATTCCCTCAAACTATACTGCAACAGCAGTTGTTACTGGGGCTGTGTTCAGTTCCACTTCTCAACCTCTCCTCCCATTCGCCAGTAAAGCCGCCCCTATTCTCACTTTATTCTGGGTAACTGCAGCTCTGGTCCAGGTGCAGACTCTCGCTGTCTCTGCTTTCGCTGTGTGTGCGCTGACAAACCTGTTGCTCCTGCTCTGACTTTGAGTTCACTTAGAACATTGAGACCTGTGTTCCAGACTTGATATTTAATACTGGACAGTGTTAATGAATTTCATGAAACCACTATGTTATTACAGTATCTGTCAAAAACTGTCTCTCATTCAGAAGGATGGTGGAGAATTTTTGTGGTTTTGTTTCTTCTTAGATTTTGGCATGACCAGCATTTATTATGACTCCTGAAGTGTAGTGTAGCTAACAATTGCTGAAGCTTGCATACTATGAAATTAGGCTGAATAGCTAGTATTAATGCTTGTGTATTTATAAATGTAACTTGGTCCTTAACATTGTATACTATTCAGTTTTGAGTATTAGAATTTACTTGTGATATTTATTTCACATAGGCTGTGCAAAATGACTGTAAACATTTGCATTGTCAGTATCTCTATATATCTATAAACATAGCAAGAAGCTCAAACAACTGAGTTATTTTATAGGTGTTGAATGAGTCTATTCTCCCCACTTGTGGGCAGGAGTTCCAAGGCTGACGAATTTTGCTGTGAAAAGGGAGAACTGTCATTTTCAGAAAGCTCACTCGTGACTTTGTTGTTGCGTTCAGTTCTGCTTGGCTAGCGCTTCAACAAGTAAGGTGGATCGCTGAGATGGGAAGTAGATCCAATAATTAAGGAGAGTCACTCTGATGAGTGTGGGATTTGCATGGCAGAGAAGTAAAGTTGTACTGTAATTAGGCAGCTATCCCTGGGTACGCATTACACAGAAGACCCCGATTCAGCAGAAGACTTAAGCAAGCAGCTAAGTTTAGGTTGAAGAATTCTTGTGATTACACAGACACTGCCTGTGGCAGCTGTTTTTGAATTGAGACTCAAATTATTGCAACATGAGTGCAAACCATGCATATCCATATTGCCTGGTAAATAAGAAGGTTGGGAAGAGAAGACAGCAGGCTTCAGAGCTCAAGCCTGGGGCTAGCACAACCATATAGATTTACTGGTGTCTTCTGGGGACAATATGGTGCTTGAAGTTAAGTACCTGCTTAAGCGTTTGGTTGAAACAGAACTTCAAGTCATAACAAATCCCTGAATTTGTAAGCATTTAGGGCGTAAAATCTAACATTACATTTAACAGCCAAATTGTTCTCCTAGGTTTAGGGAAAAAACCCTCCGTGGGCTGTAAGCAGTGAGCTGGTCCTGTGAACATCGTTTATAGATTCAGCTGGCCCCAGCTATCTGTAGAGACATCTTGTTTTTCAGCATGATTTCTTCCCACAAGGGGATGCAATTCCTTTGAAAGATTTACAGAGGTGGCTTTTTTGTAGTTGTGAATTTGTGTCAGAGGAGGAGTTCCTGAAGAGGGAATCAGAGATCAAATTAGTTAATACCCGTTTAAAATTCAGGACTGTTGGAGTGCCTTTTTTTATTCGTTTGGTTTAATAAGAGATACACTCTTGCAGTTACCTAAGCTGTTTGCCGGGGCATGAACTTCCTCTTTATATTTTGAAGAAGGGCTTGGGTCTTGAAAGCTAGCCTGCTTCCTGTGTTTCCCCAGTTGTTTTTCCAACTGTAAAAGACACTACTTCTCCTTCCAGTCTCACTTTGGATTTAAGATTCAGCAGTGATGTGTCTTCCCACAAATTACTTCAGTGCATGCCTTACTCCTCACATGGAACCGTGCTGCTGCTTTGTATAATATATTTTACGTATGTGCCAAATTGGGCTTAGGCTGAAGTAACATGTGGGTTGGTACCACTATTCCTGGTCTTGCCTGGGGCTTTGAAGAGCCAGGAGGCAGAAGATAGCAAGTGTCTCCTCATCCTTGCTCTGAGATAGCAGGGCTCAAGCCTTGTCTCTGGTTCTGAGGAGGAAGAAGATGCTGCTCATTGGTGAGTTTTTCTGGAGCTGATGCTCTCTTCTACCTCTCTTTTTTCCTGTCTTGGGGTCTTTTCCTCCTTTCAACTTCCACAAGAAGCAGCAAACACTGGTCCTGGGGTTCCCACTCTTGTTGACTTTTGTGGTTAGTGTTTTCAGTAGCATTTGTCACCCTGACATTGTCTCCCTAACACTGTCTCATTGTTCTGCAGCTCAAGAGACAAAAAGCAGGATCTTTAAAGCACCTGGGGCAGCCAGGATCCCACCTCGAAGTAAAAGCCAATAGGAATGAAATACTTCATTTCAGCCTTTGGAAAGTCCAGCCCAACAAAAATACATGTACAGACTGACCTGTTAAATTTGGCTTCAAAGCTTAGCCTCTCTAATTCATTTACCTGGGTGAATTCTTCTAATCCCAGTTGCATTTCAGTGCCCATGAGTTGCAAGCGTCTTAGCTGTTGGAGTTGGCATGTAAACTGAAAAGAAGCTGAGGCTCTTCTTTGAGTCCCTCAGGCATCCCAGTCTCTTTTCCCCAGCCACCCTCACCCTCACCAGCTGGGGTGAGGCTGGCACCCAGGCTTGCGAGCATCAGTGATGCTAAAAAGCAGAGCTAGTTTTGAAGGAAGCCCCTGGGCAGGTGAGAAGGCAGAGCATTTAGTGAGAAGCTCTCTGGCTGACTCAAGGGGAAGGAGGGTACCGTGCAACACCCAGTTATTGGAACCAGTTGTGCTTTCTTGTTTGCATTTAGCTCTCTGCAACCTCTTCTTCTAAAGCTTGGACTCTCAGTCCAACCCGGTGATGCCAGGCTGAAAATGTGTTAGAATAGCGGTGTTGTTTACACACACATACACACCTGTGCTCTCTCTCACACACCTCTCTCGTACGTTTCTGACCTCTGCTTTTAGTCATCCATTGCCAACCAGTGCAGCGTGGCTGCAGTAGGAGTTTCCCTCAGTCAAATGTTGTATTTCTGTGATATTTCAATGCCTTCTTTAATTTGCCATCTCCAAAAACGGGCCTCTGGGAACACTCTACCAAGAGTCGTATTCAAAGAACTAGAACCCTGGGTGGTATTTATACTTGTATTTATTTATTGTCACATGGTGGAACGGGAAAAAGCTTTGTGGCCTTTGCCCATGCAGCCCCTCCTGCTGCCCATTGCAAAGCTGTGAGCCATTCTGGTGGAGAATGTGGGATGCAGTTGTTTAGTCACTGTGTTCCCTGTGATGCTAAAACCACAGTCAAAATGTCTGTTTTGGCCTGTGAAAATTGCTAGGAACTCAGGGAGAGCCTTAGTTGGTCGAATGCAACTGGATGCTCTTTCGGAGGCACGGGGGTGTTACCACGCAATTATTCTGTTATATTGAATATATTCTCCACATCCTGGTTACCGTCTGTGGTTAATGTCACTCGAAACTCCCTGCCAGCAGTCCACAATGGGTTAAAAAAAACTGAGCTAACAAGAGTCATCTGAGCTTTTAGATCAATGCTGTTTATTATTATTTTTATAATGGAGAAACATTTTAAAGCCCTTTTTTTGGAATAGAATTTCCTCATGAGGGCACAAATGCTCATAACTTCTTATCCCACTAACTCATGAGGCATCTTTCACCTGTGAACTTTAAATAGGAATCACAAAAATAAGAGCATGATGATTTACTTTAAAAACTGAAGGATACATGCGTGCTATGGGAATGTTTCTGTGGTCCCTTAGAAACTGGTTGTTATAATAACCAGTGGTGGATGCTTGAGTATACAGACCTTGTCTTGAAAGTATTCAGTGTCAGAGAGGTGGTGTATTTGTGTATGTACAATGTACACAGGTATAGGCCAGAAATAATTCCCCTGTTCTTCTATGGATATGTATATGGATATAGGCTCTTCTCTTAATAGGCAGCTCAGGTCGGAGTAATTGTTAGGTTGCCTTAACTTTCTACAATGCCTTTTTCTTACTTACTATTAGGATCTGTGCAATGAAACATAGGTTATGATACTTAGAGGTGGATGTGAATGTGATGTGAGCAGAGTAGGAAAGCACTGTCCAGTGCACAACTTCTGAAGGGCTGAGGTGGGTTTCTAATGGGGGTTTGCAGACGTTTTAACTCCTTCCCTTTTTCTAGGTAATGTCCTGGTGGTAGGCTGTATTAGTCCTGTTAGGAACAGAGAGTCACTTTCCCCTTCAAGGCCCTCCCTCACCAACATGAAACACTGTTGATTGAACCTACGTAGTGTTCAGGGTGGACGCAGAGTTGCAAGGAACGGGAGCACACACTTCACAGGTATATTGCATGAGCAAAGGTTACTTTTCCCCTGGTTCAAGAATTCTGCGCCATGGACTCCTGAATGACCAGTGACCCTGGCATGAACATGGTCCTGGTATTAATTCACTTAAAATACAGACTTGCAGGTGACAAACAGAACCTATTTTGATAGGCGTGTCAGTCCTCGGGTTGCCAAACCATGCTCTTCTGCAAGATGGTACAGTATTCTGGCCCAAAGGCTCAAAACAGGCAGCACGTCTTTTTGTAAACAATCATTTATTTACTGTTAGAAAAGGTAAGGTGACAAAGGCGGAAAAAAGTTGTATTTAGAATACAGTTATTTAGTAGCGGCAGCTTAGATGGGAGAATTCAGTCAAAAACTTATTTGTTGTCTTAATAGTTGAAGAAACTCAAGCAGATCTTTGGTGTAGCAAGTCAGTGTGTGGTTCTTGAGAGACCTCAGCTGATTTATGGTGTCTGAGAATCTAAACAATCTAACCCTCTGTACTTAAAGTAACCTAAAAACTCATCTTAATAAAACATGCACTTGTCCTGTATTTTCTTCTAAATTCCCAACGTAAATAGCAGGTTAGAATGCCCTAGGCTGTTGTTCCCTGAAATGGAGGGCTAGACCAGACAAACTGATTCCTGGTTTGAGAGCTTTGGGGTTCTTGATGCAAAGGTTGTTGCATGTAAAATGCATGACTAGTTGAGGGAGGACACCCAGGATTACCCTGGACACCTGAAGGTTCTCATGGGTGAGATACAAAGCCATGCTTCACCTTCATTTGTCATCCAGAATCTTTTTGTCTTTGATGCATATTGGTCCAATTTCAATTGTTCACACCTCACTCAACTCAGCCCTTAGGTTGATGGTTGGAGACCATCTCTGGAGAAAGGGGGGATGTGCATAGGTGTCTCTTCAGGCTGATCTGGGTGCAGAACGTGAGGTCCCCTGCTAGGGAAGTGTGAGCCACAGGCCACTGTGTAGGCTTTGTGCTGGAAACAGGGTTTCTGCACAACCGCAAACCACATCTACATGATCTACATGATGGGTCTCAGGAAATACAGTGTCAAATGTGCAAATTCAGAATGGTTGCCAGCTGCAAAATGTTCAGTGCAAGAAAGCACATGCAAACCTGGTGTTTGGGTGAACGTAGCTTTTATCGTCTCCCTTCTCCAAAGCCCCCCAGCTCAAACATATCGCATGTAATATCATTTTTATTATTTAAATGATAAATTTAACAAAAATCCAGACCATCATTCATACTGGCAAGACTTACAGTATTTTGTGACAAGCCAATGTGGATTTTGACAATTTTTTTTTCTTTTCTTCTAAATCAATGGCCTGGGTGTGAACATCCTTGAGCTGATGGGAATCCTGTCTGTAGCCAGATCCTAAATTTGTGCCTCAGACCGTTTCCTTTGCTGATGGAAATAGCCCATTTTTATCTCATTGGAATGTTTGTTTTGGAGACCACAAATGTCCTTTCCTTATGCTTAGGTGATCTGGGAAGAGAGGCAGGTTTTGCCTGGCTAGTTTCCACACCTGCATGCAGTAAGAAAATGCTCATATAACTTCACGAGCACTGAAATTGTTTAGAATTATTTCTGTTTGTGGTCCTAATGCCTTGAATGGCATGTTTCTATTTTTGTCCTCCATAAAAAAAGAGGAAAACTAACCTGAGCTGCATTTTAGTATTCACAGATACACACCTAAAAGTTCTTTAATATTTTTTTAGATGACAAAATTCTATTTAATAATTTATGAAGCTGACAAAGACAGCACTTTGATGTACTCCTGACATAGAAAGGAAAAACACAACTGCACTATCTCAGAAAATTTAACATTTGTTTCAGAGAGGCTAGACAGCAATTTACTTAAAATATAGCAAGTACTGCTTATTTCAGTGCAGGCATGTAACTGACAGCATCTTTCCATGCTGTTGTTGGGAAGAACATTTACATAGCAATCCTTTCTTTTGAGTTTCCTTTGTCTATGCCAAAGAGTGTAATTGAACTGCTATTGCAAACATAGATTAACGTGAATGTATTCACCTGAGTGCTTAAGCTTTTCTACCTCTCATAGCTGCTAGAACTGCTAGAACTGCTTGAACTGTTATTGCACACAATAGTCAAAAAAAGTGAATCCATGTGAGAGTCCAAATCCCATTTTCACAGATGGCTAAAAGATTTAGGATTTAACTCTTATTAGCTTCCTATCAGATTCTTGTTCCTAAAAATGGGCATAGGCACCCAAGAAGGGCTGTGTGAACAGCTCTTTTGATTAGTCAAATAATGATTTTTGTTTGGTTTGGGGTTTTTTTTCCAGATTTTTTTTTCTCACCAAAACAAAAAGCCAACAATTGTGATTTGTTAGACATGGAAGGTTATGTATTACCTGAAAATCTGCATTTCACAAGGGTGGCAGAAAGCATTGAGCTACTTGTTAAAATGCCTGTAATGGTCCTTCCCCAGCCCTCACAGGTTAATCTCCCCCTCTGCCTTGGGAGACACAAGCCTCCATCTCCATGACAAATGCTTCCACCATGGCGGCGTTATCCTGGATCACCCCTAAATCCTCCTGCTGGAGCTTTTCTACATGGTTTGAAATTCCTAAGTAACAATGTTTTAATCTGGTGGTTCTGGTGTTTATCAGGGACACAAAGTACTTGGCAGAAAGAGCTGCTCGCTGAAATAGCTTGAATTATTTGTATACGGTGGAAACCTAATTTGAGAAGTTTTTGTTCCCTCTTTCCACTTGACTATGTTGTAAAGTGAGGGCTGAGACAACCTGCCAGGAGGCGGGAATGAAGAGTCATCGTTGCTGTTGACCTCTTGGGTGATTTCTCACACAAGTGAGTGAAGAGTTGTGTGACAAAACTACTCTTTGTCTACTTTATTTTCCCCTCATTTCTCCGCAGATTTGGGCAAGTTTGACTCCAGTTTGTATACAGATTCTGAAGAGTATTTATGAATGTGAGAAAAATTGCAGGTCCTATGGCAAACTTTACCTTCTGTCAAAAAGTAAGAAAAAGTGTAGCAGATTTTCCCTGTTCTCACTTGGGCTCTCTGGGGTACGACGTCAAACCCTTCCCTGTACATAAGCCAGGCCTGATTTGGGTGACATGTTGCTCTAGGAGGTTCCCAAGGCTGGTGCCAGCAGTCCTTCGAGGGACCTGGTGGAGTTAGGTGAGTGCTATGTTAAACCACAGATTTTAAGGCAGGGAAATGTTTGAAAATCGTCTGTCATGGTATCCCACGTAACACAGTCCAGAGCTCTTCCCCCACTCACTCCTGCAGTAGAGGGAATTATTTTTCCTCTGTTAACACTGTGAAGTCCTATAGTTTGTGTCTGAAACACAGCACATCTTCCTGCAACACACTGGATCTTGATTTCATCTGTTAACCCTTTCACACTTTTTAGGCTGCTGCAATGGTTTTAACTGTCATTGTTAAAACAGTGTTCAACATCTGACTTCAGAAGGTGCCAACAGTCTTCTTATTAAACCACAGTCTTGTGGAGTTGCAAAGCAGTCCTTTTGCTAAATGATGCCAAAAAGCTCCATGCTGAACAACATCCTTCCAGGGGGAGGACCACTGCACGGGGGTCTACAGCCAGTGCAGACCAATGGCATCAGAGCAATTCTGGTCAAATACTCTCGGAATAAAACTATTGCTATTTTTAACCCCAGCTACACAACTGAGAAATCAATATATTGTGATCTGAAGTACACTTCTAAGGGATTTCTGAAGGTTTATAAACAAAATAAAACAACAACAAAACAAAATCAACAGTTCCACTGACATCTTCTTCCCCTGGATCTTTTCATCTCCAAAAACATTCCTGCAAGCTTCACAGAGGGTTTTATTGCCATCAAGCTGATCAGGCCTTATTTCTCACGTCTCTTCCTATTGGGGACAAGGACTGCTGAAGGGGACAGGAAAGTGCCATAAATCAGAATAGAAATAGGTAGTGGGGAGAACTGTTAGTGCATTTGCTACGAGGGATTTCGGCTTTCAGGCTGCGATGTGAGAGATCCAGCATGCCAGTGCCCGTGCCGGCAGCACTGCCGCCAATTCCAGCCCCAACCTGCTTATGTGGCTTCACAAAGTGCAGGGCATCTCCTTGAAGCACATGTTTGCCTAAACTCAGCTTCTGGAGAGACCCACCTGTGTCAGCTGTGCAGATATCTAGTGTAAAGGTGCTGGCATTGCCACCAGGTTTGGAGAGGCTGCTTGGAAAACCTCTTCCTTCCACATTGGCAGATCCAGGTACCCCACAGTTTGTCCTTTGCCCTGTGCAGTTCATGGCTTGTGTGGGGAAGGAAAGGCTGTTCCCAAATCTCTGTAGACTTGCCGTTTTTGAAAGGAGCTCGTTAGCACCCATAGTTTTAAAAAGTTTGGGTTTTTTGTGTGGTACCATCTGCAAAGATCTGAAGCTGGTCTTTCTTGCTTATAAGTCAGTGCAGAGCCTGAAAGCATTTCAGTCTCTCTGAAATGTACGTCCTGTGACTTATGTATTCATGAGCTACTGCCTCTTCTTACAGCCACGTGGGAAAAGCTTTATATGAGTCTGGATTAACCATTGTGTTATGCTGCTAAATAGGTCCCTGCATCATGGATATTTGGGGACAAAACTGAACACTTTTTCGTAATTTGTTTAACCACTGAAAGCAGTAGAGGGGCAGATCCTTCGCTGGCGTATATAGTTTAGCTTTGTGAGCCACACTGGAGCCACACCAGTCCACACAAGCTGAGGGTAGAGCCTGGTCTGTTTTGAATATTATCTCTTTTGATTTGTATGGTCTTTTGCAGTGTAATGACTGCTGATTTGGAGCTTTAATTGCATGCATTTGACAGAAACAGAATTGGAGTGAGGTTTATTATTGTTTTGATACAGTCTCAAAAGGGAAGCTTTTTACTAGCATTTTAATATAGCCCTTTGTAAACACCTAGCGAATAAAAACTCTGAGTCCAATCCTTCTGCTAATGGAGTCACTGACAAAGGTTTCTTTGGCTTTATTAGGAGTTGGACTGGGTTCAGTGTAAGTGATACACTCCAGTGTTACCGATAATCCGTTAACGTGTTTTATATATTGACGCTTTTTGCTGGACAGTGCATTGGCTTTTTATGATTTGGTGATATAAACAAATATACAAATAAATTATTTGAAAAGTCAGTATTTCTGTGCCTGTTTTTTGAAGGTGAATTTAAATTGTTACAATGTAAGATAATTTTTTTTTTCTCAAAGTCGGTAGTGTCTTAGTTCGCGTACTCATTCCCCAACATCTCCATGCCACAGCTTGTATAGTCACGGATATGGCCAACCGTCCTAAGCTGCCTGTCCCCTTTTGGGCTTCCAGCAGTGAACCCTGATGCCATAGGAGGCAAAGAGAAGATGGCCCCACGTCAGCATGCAGCTGAAAGGCAGCTTGTTACCAAATGTAAAGGGGACCACAGGCTGCATGGGCAGGTTCATTTTCTAAATGCCAGCTGGTTAATTTTCTTCAGCCTTCCTCTTCAGAGGTGGACCTAAAGGTTCCCAACAGCTATCCTGGAGTGAGGAATTAATAAGAAAGAAGTCCATGCTATTATCTTAGAGGTTCCTGAGTTATTCCTTGAGGGCAACTGGTAATACCCTTTCTCTAGCCACATGCTGCCAGCCCTTCTGCTTGCTTCAAAGTGGCAAAAGGTAGAAATGACAATTAAAATTGCTGCTTTGGGCTTCTCCTGCTCCATTAACTTGTTTCCAGGCTGGCAGGGTTGGAGAGATGAAGGGAGGGAATGGGACTAGAAGCAGTCTTTGGGGCTGCCTCTTACCAGCGCTAATGCTGACTACGTTAAAAGGTTAATATAAAAAAAATCTAGTGTCATCTCACTGTGTCCTTTTCTGTCTCCTCTAATCGTATGGGTATGGCTACGCCTGCTAGTGCAATCAGGTGCTGTTGATGGGGTGAGCCTGCCTGAAGAGGGTGTTGGCAGCTGCCCTCCGTTCCTGCTGCAGGAACGTACTGAACACTGTCAAAACAACGCTTACCCCACTTACTGGTCTGCTGATTTCTGCTGTGCACTAATTTCATACTCATTGCATAAGGGGTATTAGGCAGCATTTCTACCCTTAGGCCCTGTCACTAGCCCATTTTTGTGCACAGACCTCCTTCTCCTCTCTTCTGGCTCTTCGACTCCTGCCAACTTAGACACTGCTCCTGGCAAGCCCACCTACTCGCTGGCTGCTTCAAAAATTGCTGCAAGAGTTCTGTCCTCCATCACTCCCTCTTTCAGCCCTTTAAAGCTAAAACAGAACCATTTTCAAGCTGGATTAAATAATCGCTCAGAGCTGGTTGGCTGCAGGACTCGACTTCTAAAGCGATCCAACACGCTGGTACCAGCGTGAATTCAGGTGAGCATCTCGACTGTTTGTAATAAATTATGTACTCCTCCTTTTTTACCTCTTTGTGTGTAATTCTCTGGAGCTGTACTAAAGGGAAATACTACCCACCATGGCCAGCAAGGGAAATATTAACCAGCATAGCTGATTTCGGGTAACTTTAGAGCTCCTATCAGCTCTTCCAAACTCATGGATTCACAAAGACGTCTCACCCAGAAAAACAGAATTGAACAAGGAGAAATCCCATCCAGCTCACAGCAGTCTGAATAGATCTGCAATGGATAAAGAACAGAAAGAAGGGGCAGAGTGGGAGAAGGATGTGTGTGTGTGTGTGTGTGTAAGCAGGATGCACGAATGGGAAAAGAGCTTCAGTCTGAGAAGGAAATAAAACAGGTAAGTCCAGAGTGAAACTGTGCAGCAGTAATTAAACACAGGCCCAGGAGCTGGGGTTTTTGCTCCTGTTCCTAGCCTTGTTATTGACCTGCTTCATTCACTCACACAGGTGCATTGGCTTTCTCAGCTTCAGTTTCTTCGCCTGCAAAATGCCACCTCTCTCCCAGAGATGGGGTTTAGCTTTTATTTCAAATGTTCTGGCTTTGTAGAGAATTTATTTTGGCTTTCTGCAGCCTGTCACGTTTCTGACTATCTGCAGTAAACAATCCTGACCCGGGAGGCCTTGCAAGGCCATGGTGAGACCTCAACAGAGAACCCAAGTGCTGCCTTTGCCTGTGTCCAAAACTGTCCCAACCAGAGCTGAGGCAGAAGCCAAGAATAGCTGTTCCTCTGCTTAATTTCCCTGACAGCCCAGATGTGATAACTGTTCTCACTCACAGCAATGAAGCTGGGCCCCAGCAGGGAGAACATGGCCATATTCCTTTTAAAGCAGACCCGAGGGAAAGATGGTCCCAGGCCGGTCTCCTGGAGATCTGTGCAGGGAGGTGAGCACGTACACGGGCTTCACACTGCCTCTTCATCTGCCCTCACAGTCCAAAGAGGAGTTCCTGTTTTACCTTCACCCTTTGGCTTGTTTTAAAATTACCGATACCAGGTTGCTAACATACTGGAAGGGTTCACTATACTGCTCTTGCTCTTGAGATTGCTCTGTTCTTGTCAGCTCAGACTTTGCTTTCTCGTTGCAATGTGTCATGACTAGCAGTGAGGGAACCATCCCTTCAGAAAAGTCTCCTGTTTTGAAGGGGCTGGTTGATACCTGCTGGAAGGACATGCCAGTCCAGAGCCAGAAAAGGAACGCCACTAGTTTCAACATGAAGATTGAAAAGATCATAAACATTAAAAAATGAAAACAGAAGTTGTCATGACCCCCTTACCCCATGCATGTACCAGTCCAAACCTTTTAATCAAAGATTCACCAGTGCACAAGTTTAAAACTTTTCTTCTTTATTACCTAAACAGCAGGGCTGAGACAGGGGAGCGGGAAGGGAAGCAGCGGTGAAACTTACCCTCTGAGCTGGGGTACACGAGCCATTTGCACAAAGAGCCCCTGAGCTAAACACTCCTCCTGCAGCAGCCTCCGCTTCCCAGACTGGCAGCGTGCCGAATGCAATTGCTGTGGCCTCTGACATCTTAGGAGGAGCATGAAAATAGCCACTGAAGTCACTTCTCTCTGTCTCTGACTGCAATTTTTTTGACTCGTTCTCAAGCCAGTTGCTGCCCACTGTCCTCTTGAGGAGAAGGCTGTGTAGCGTGTTTCTGTTTATCCTCTGCCTGGTTGGGCTGCTTGGAAGAAGGTTGTTGGGGCAGTGAGGTATGGCCTTCTTTTTGTTTTTTTAAAAAAATCAATTAAAAATAAAGCACCGTTTTTAATTTTTGATGGGTTGCAGTGGCAGGGGGATTCGAGCCCAGGTCTTGCAGGCATCTCTTCCATCTTCTCTGCCGTGTTTTCTTTTTTTTTCCCCCCCCTTTTCTTCATCTCTTACAGGTTCTGATGTCAATCTTATCACAGCAAATAAACCCAAGCACACATTAGGTGCTACCTGACAAGAATCTAAGGCCTAAAAAGCTGATTGTGCTGGTTTTGTCTAGGAAGCAAACATAGCTGAAGCTCATAAGCGCGCGCTCACTTGTTCTACTCTCAGACACTCGGAGCGCCATTCTGCATTTATTGCATGATCTCTGTTAAAAGGATTCCCTTCAGAGAGGTGCATACTATGGTGGGACAATGGAGGGATAAGAGGGCTTTGCCTCCCACGCCGTCATAAATAGGCCGTGTTACCATTACACAAGGACTTGAACAGCTAGGCGTAAAAGCATCACCTCTGACTGAATACAAGCACTGTCATAAATCTCGTAAGCTCAGCTCGTGGAGTTTATGGACTGAATCAAACCCAGAGGATTAAACTACTGATTTGATAATTAGCCTGGGATTCAACGCTGCTATTTATTACGTTAGGCAAATAAGCTATTTACTGTTTAAATGAGTTTTCATGTTTTTTTCACACCTGGGAGTCGAGTGAAACATTAAGAAACAGCTTTTGCCCATGGAGCAAAAAAAAATGCATGAGGGGAAACAAGAAAGCCATTTGCCAAGATTTTACTAATAATCACTTCAGGTATATAAATATATCAGCTTGCCAAGCCTTTGGCCACCAGAGCAGTGTTTGTGCAACAGCTCAGCTTTATTTTAACTTTTGTAGAATAGCTCTTAGGAGACTTGAGGAGAAAGATGGTTTGGTGTTTAAAGCCTCGACCTGAGACTCAGGAGACTTTTATTCAGAGCTTGCCGCTGCCTGCGCAGATCAATGGATATTTCTCTCTCTACTTCTGCTCCTCATATCAGCAGTTTATAAGCTCTTTGGGGGACAAAATTCAGGTATTTGTTTGCTGTTCAGGATGATGGAGTGTGAGTTTGGTGGGAGCTCAGGGCGCTAGTGTGACAGCCCGCTACTGTGAAGAAAACAAAGAAGAAAAAAGAAAGGAGAACAAGTGGCTGCTGGACAGTGCACAACAGGGGTGGTTTTCTTGCTCTTTGAGGTGGGTGCTCACGTGTTCCCTGCATGTGGCTGGAGTAGACTGGGAGCTTTGCACTGGTTAGCAGTGCTCTGAGATGTCTGTCAGGCCGGAGGACATTGCTACTGCCTCATAAACCAAGTCCAGCATTTCTGAGCAACGTGTCTTATCTGAAGAAAGAAGATAACAAGTCGGGATTGAAATTCCTCCAGGACTTTGACATCTTGTTTCATGCTGGTGTAGTAGAGACTCACAGCAAGGATCAGCACTGCACAAAAGGAGAGCCACAGGAGCACAGGCAATCCAGATGACGACCTGTCATCTACTGAACAGTGATGAGGAGAAAAAAGAAAGCAGCATTATTTCAGTGTCATCTTAAACAATTCCCAAATTTGACCCCCTGCTGATGCCTTTGTCCCGCTTTTCTGGGAACAGCAGGATACGCATGGATCTGGTTGTGAGTACTTCCGTAGGCATCAGTTAAGTGATAGTGAGTCACACCTCCCGATGGAGGGTGGTGAGTATAAAAGATCTCCTCTAATGGAGCATTTAAAGAGTTTAATTATATACAATAAGACCAGGATTACCATAACTAATGCATGATCTCAAATTTCCCTCCAGCAATTATTTTTTTATAACTTTAAGCTAAATGTTAGGTTAAATACTAGAAGAATATTAAGTTACCTCGTCTAATCATTTAATGCTCACAAATGTTCCATAGAGAGAGACGATCTAGATTTCTGTCCTTTTCACTGGTAAACCCAGCTTGTTTGGGGCTTCTGCTAATTACAGTAAGAACCGAGATGCGGCTCCATTAACCGAGAGGCATGTTTGGAAAGCAGTGGCGGGTTTAACCTCTCTCTAAGTGCTAGGTGTGCTAATTACACTGGAACATCCTCAGCACTTGCTTTGAAGCAGGAGGACACCGTAAACTTTTTTCCTTGCCTTTGAAATATAGTTCAAAGATGTTTAAAGTGCCATAGGTCAGGCACAGCATACATGTGGAAATCAACGGGTTACATTTAGCTCGCTGACATCTGTACCCCAGCCCTTGCGTGTGCAGATCCATCCATGGGCTTGGGGATGCAGTTTGATTCAGATCTGGCTGCTCTGTTTGACATTGCACACAATCGGTGTTATTTTATAAAGCACTTTGGGTATTAAACATGCAGTACAAAGCCAAATTCACGCCTGAATAAAAACCCGTAGCGTGCAGCTATTTTCCTCCCATATGCACATAATCAATAAGGAGATAAAAATGTGGTGCGTATTATTATGGGTAAAGGGCCAATATTATCTGTAACATATTTAAATTAGCTTCTACTATGAGCCCTGGAATACACAGCAGTCAATTAAACTGTCATACAGATGTACAGAAAGGAAGGTAAAAGTCATAAAGCCAAGCAAGAAACACATAATAATGTATCAAAAAGTGTATGGGGAAAAGGTAAAACGTTAATAGGCAGTTATTTTATAGCTAACCAGAAACCAAATCAATGTCCCATAATAGATCTGAATGAATTATTTGCAGCAAATAATTTATTCATTTGAATTTAGCCCTTCTTTCTGTTTGCAAATTATTCATGATCAGACTTCAATTTTTATAAATTTGTTTCTTTTGGCATTATTCTGTGAACGGCTTATATGAAAATATTTAGCCAGGGAATTACTCACCACTTTCTGCTTTTGCAGAAATTTGTGATCTGGACGTTGGTATTTCCCTTGTGTGATCTCCCACACCACAAGATGCAGTTCCCAACCGGGTGACTACCTGCCTTTCGAAACACGGAGCCTGGCTGGCGAGCTAAGCAGCTTTTCACATCAGCCCTTTTCTATCAAGTGCTTATTACCTTTTTCAATCTTGTGAAAGTTACTTTCCATGTGAACTGTCTCAGTGATCTCAAATGCGAACTTGGCTTTTTCTTATATCCTCCAATTAGGGTGTATGTTCAGCCCAGAAACAGGAAAAAAAGTAATGTGGAAGAATAATCCCAAGCACAAAACAGCGATGAGCTATGATCGCAACAGCTTCTGTACACCACTACATTTATGTGCTTAAATGAAAGTTTGCTCTTTTCTACATTACAAATAGAAAATTAATGTTTAAATTTGTTAGTTGAATTTTTTTTTGTTGGAACAGCACCCTCAGCGCTTGCCATGTGCCCAGTCTAAGACAAAGGCAGCTCATCTGAGAAAAGCACTGGACTGGGATGCAGGAGATTTTGGTTTGGTTCAGTTCCTGCCTTGGACACACATTTTCACTGTCACCTGAGGGATATTTGGTCTTTCCTTTTCCACCTGGCTCTTTCTTGCCTATAGTAGCTTGTTCCTAGCCCAATAACTGCCTTAACTGATATTGCCATTGACGTGAGCATACACCCCCTCTTCCTGGGCAATAGGAACAGGTAGGGGCATGGGGACATTTGCTTCCTTTTGGCCTCCCAACACTATGGCTCTGTGTGTGTATACATATATGTATATATGTACCCCTCTCCCCTTACTGCATTGCATACAGCAGGGGCTGGATGTTGGCCAGGACCTCTAGAAATGATCACCATCATAAGAACATCCAGATACATGCATATGCCTGAGGGTCTGTGAGGCTGGCTGGCCTCAAACATCTTTGCAAACAAAAAAGAAAAAACAGATTATTTTTTATTATTTCTACCCTGCTGCCGGCATATAAATGAATTGTCTCTTCCCCACGTATGAAAGTCAGCAGGGAGAGGTATTGTTTCGCTTGGGGTGCTTTCCCTGCATATCTTAGCGAAAAACCTGTACCTATTCTATTGCCATAAAATATATTAATTATATTTAAATTAAAAATAGCTTCAGGGATTTCATTTTTGTTTCCACTATTTGTCTTACTAGATGTCTTGTTTAAAATACTGCACCAGACCTCATCAACAACTTGTACTTTATATGCTGAGAAGAAAAAGCAACAACCGCTGACGGTATGAAATGCTTTGTGTCGGGAGGATATATTTGCACAGTGCATCCCAGCAGCCACAAAGCAAACCCAGGTTAGTGCCATGGATGGCTCACAGTTATAATGTGAAAATTTGACTTACCCACTATGTAGTCACAGCAGGAAATGGCTGGAAAACAGAACGAAAATGTTCTTACCCGCCTGGAAAGGCCTCTTTGCAGCAGATGAATAAGCAAGCAAGCGCCAAGCGGCGTCTCTGAAATTGCCTGTTGCCTTATGGAAGTTGAGCTACCTCTTGCACCGCTTTTGTCTGTACAGATTTGTGCCAGATGAGGACCTACCCACTCCATGCAAACATGCAGACGTAGGTGCACTTCAGAAAAGTGAGAAAAAGTTATTGTTTGGGGGATTTCAGTGACAGAGATTGCTGCTGTTGCAGGGAGGTCAGGAGTCGGCTCTTGCAAACAAACCCTCCCTGTTCCACGTCATTTCTAGAAGGGAAAGGAGGTAGATCAGCAGGCTGAGAGAAGAATGAAAGTTAAGAAAGCAAAGCCCACTGTTAGATGCAACTTTCATCTGACAATATCCTGGAACTGCCTCTGCTTGGCAGCCAGGACCCAGACGCAATTCAGGATGAAAAATCCAGAGAATGGAAAAATTTCAGTGATGCCAGCAACCTTCATCTTACCAGCCTCTATTTTAATAACATTGCATGAAAAAACAGCAAATTGTCTAAATCACAGACTGTTTGCAACACAGAATACTAATTATAGGTTGGGACATTTCTCATGTCTTCATGGAAAAGAGTCAGTCTCTCCTCTGTCTGTGCAGCTCCCTGGAGCTCAAGCACGGCTGTGCTGAATTCAGAGCAGGTGAGAGATGAACCAGCTCTCCTGAGCTGGACTGACTGCGGAATTACCAGTGCTGATGTGGGGGCACAGGCTCTGGCAGGGAGCTGAAGGAGGTTCTACATCTCATCAGAATCCTACTCTTGAGCTGCCTGATGACCTTTGGAGAATTTAGGGCCGACTCACTGAGTCTTCCCAGGAGTTCAGTTTTGATGGGAAAACCCGGGCTATGTCAACAACCTTATCAAGAAACAGCTCTTCACTGCTGCAGTAGGAGGCAACAGAATCAACGTATTGCAAAACCAATGCAAGGTCTGTGTACAAACACAGTAGTGGATGCCAAGCTTTGTTTTTAGAAGCTGAGTAGGAGTCCAAACAGGACTGGCTGACAGGTGGCTGACACAGAAATTTTACCATTCCGTCACCTGTGTTTTTACTGACTGACTTATCAAAACCATACAATTTTAGTTCCCTGCCAATAAATACAATTTTTCTTAGTTGAGTCAGTTTGTAAAGGACAGAATGAAGCAACAGTTCTTATTTGTTTATGAATAGTATATAGCACGTGCAGAAGTGCAAATTGGATCCTGGTGCTAGACCTCTGCTTAAGGTCATTCCCAGTTGACCTACCTGCAAACTTATTTTGGCTCATGAATGAAAGACCAGAGGTTATGTTAGCTGTATCATTCCTTGGGTGCCCTCGTTGGCAGAAATGGTTATATCCTGGCTGCCTTTAACCCCAGTGGGCCAGTCAGGCTCAGATCTTTACTATTGTATCCCTTGGCATGCATGATGCTCAGAAACATGAAAGGGCTGGCCCTCCCTGCCATTACATCCTAGTTACCCAAAATGACATAAGTGTGTTTAAATTTGGTTTGAGATCTTTTTCTATGAGTGGAAGCATTGTTCTGTTGTAGACCTGGGGCTCAGCCAAACCCATGGTCTACAATGATCCCTTTGGTGGCTGACTCAGGAGTTCACCATGAGAACAGCCCTGAGGCTGCTCTAACGTGATGCAGGAGCCTGTCTGCTCCCAGGGCAGGCAGGCAAATGACCAGATACAATTCTGCAGAGCACAGAGCAAAAATTGTCTGTCCTCTGCTCCACGCTAAGCTCAAAATCACACATAACATTATCAGAGAGGGAAGCTGATGTGGACAGACAAGGTGAATGTTAAAAGCTAGGAAGGTCATGCCGAAGGCTGAATAGCTTGAGCATACCATGTTCAATGACTTCTTCTGGCTCACGAAATCGAACCCTTCTCTCCGCTTTCCTCTTTTCTGCCACAGCTTGGTCCACAGGTGGCCTTTTCCTCAGTATTGAAGGAGGATAGCTACTGTCATCTGTCTAAAGAGTTGATCAAAACACAAAACACATGGCCATTCAAACCGGAGTAATACATCTGGGCGAAGCTTTGAGCTTTTGTGGCTGTGTTACCATGTCCCCTGAAGGACATGATATGAAACACATCTGTTTTGACATTTATAGTCAGACCACTGTAATATTTATAGCAAGACAATATGGATATTCCTTCATTGTCATAGATCTTCAGTACTCTAAAGCTGTCTTCTCAGGAAAAAGATTGGTTAAAGTAACACACAGCAAAGTGTTCAGAAAGGATTTCTCTAAATTGGAGTGAACAGTTATTGAAGGTGGCTGCTCAACAGCCCTGGGGTAGAAGGTCATAAATGTGATATGAAATATATGAACCATATCATTGGGAACACCTTCGAAATGTTCTTCTGAGCTAAGCAGCTCCATCCCGAATGTAGCGTTGCCATTTCAACAACTGAGACTATGCAGCAGTCTTGGGTTTGGACACTATCCTGATGGGTACCAGAAGGTAATTTGTTTGCACTTTGATATCACCATTATGTTGTTGCTCTGTTTTTTGCTTGAAAGCCACATTTAGTCTTTGATAACAGAATCAGATTGCTGTGGATTCTTCCAAATGACAAGAAAAAGAGCTGCAATAATAGTAATAAATCCCTCCTCTGTGTAGGAACACTCCCACAGTCAACCCCCAAAGTGAATCCAAAGCATTTCAGTTCAGAGACACCCACTGTCCTCTGAAAGCGAAGAGTCGATGGCAAATTTTCAACTTTTCAAAGACCTAAATGAGTGGCAGAGATTCTCCACATTTTATGTCTACTTTAAGATCAAAGTCATCTTCTCTACTCCTTTCCTCCCCTTCCTTCCCCTCCTCTGCTAGGTAAAGGGCATTATTTCTTAGATGGTTTGTTTGCTTCTTCTGGTCACTGTCCCTGCTGTTTTTTTTTTCCCTTGTGTGTCATTTCCCCACTCAGTGATTTTGTGCTTCTTCCTCCCTGTTTTTCTTCCTGCTTTAATCTTTCTACTCCTCAGTGCCTGCTACTTTTGACTGTTTTTAGGCTCAAATAACCTTGCCCTACACCTTTTCTCTTTGGATGCTTTCCCCACACTCATGATTTCACAGACCCACTCCTTGGGCTGCAGAAGCAGGATTAAGCCCCATTACCTGCAGTCTGGGGGCATCAAACCCCAGAGTACAGAGGATAAGTAGGTTTCCCTATGCATCACACTCTGGGTAACCTCAGGAAGGCATATGACAGCCAGCAGGAACTGCCATGGAGTGAGGAACATCTTCAGCTTTGATACCTTCTCCTGAGGGATTTATAAATCAGATTTTGACTTAATTTATCACTGATAAAGATGATTTCTCTAAGCCTGGGATCATACAAGCATCCACACCATCTCTGTCTCATGACCAGGGACAGTGTGTGTTGGAGCTCTGTGGGTTTTATTTAGCAGCTCAGAAGTTGGAAGACCCATCCAGGGTGTGGGAGACCTGGATTCAACTCCTTTCTAAGTTGAAGGGAATATAAACCCCCATCTCTTATAAGCACGCCTTCATCATCATAGCTGTGGTGCACACGTGGGAGCAGGGAATCTCAGACTCTGCCACTGAAGCCGTCTTGTTTGGCCTCAAATAATTAAATATTCATTGAGTTAAAGAAAGAAAGAACGAAAGAATGACTTTACAGCCTGGCGTTTGGGTGCTCCCCTGGGGGTGGGAGAAGTCTGCTCCTATCCTTGCTCCAATGAATACTTAATATGAAATACTTAAATATTCATTGGAACAGTCACTGGGAACAGGGTCTCTCATCTGCCAGGTGAGTACCCTAATCACTCTGCTATAGCCACACACACACGCACACTTTCTGACGTAATGAATATTTCATTACTCTGTGTAAAATGAAACAGGTTTAGGGAGACACAGCAGAAGATGCTCAGCTCACACTGGCAGTGGTTATAGCTTTAGCTAGGAGGACTACTCCCATGGCACAGCCAAGGAAACCAAACCTTATATTTGAAGAGATTTTTAACTCCAAGTGCAGCCCTTGTCCATATGAGCTCTTCCAAACACCTAACAGTTACAACACGTCAGGAGAGAAAAACATTAAACAACTAGCTGGTTGGGTAGCACCTAGCCAAAAATGACCTTAAAAAGGAAGTGGCATTTACAATGTTTACTAGGCTTTAACAACCTGTGGAAATCAAAGCTACACAGTGTCAAAAAAAAATTATGCATTTTTCCCCCAGACAGAAACCTGGTGTTAACATACTACGACGAGAGCTGGAAACCTAGCAAAGTGCTAGTCAGGAAATTAAATGCACTTAAAAACAACCCATTTGAGAAAAGCTCTGGGTGTTGAACACAAGGACTATCACCCATCAAAAGATTACTTACCGGCAGCTCCTCTGCACTAGGATCAGAAGGGGGGGCTGGACATATTTGGGACATGTACTCTGGATGCCAACATGAAGCCTCCCACATGAAGCTTCGGTTGGAAAGCCACTTGCTCAAGAAAATGGGAAGGACCAGGGGAGAGTGTCTGGAGATCCCTCCGCAGCGAGGACCGAGCAGGCAGTGCCCCGAGCAGATGGGAACAGCAGCAAATGACAGAGGAGTGGAAAGAAGAGTTTCCGCCCTTCATACCAGCGTTGGCTTGGGAAGGATGACGTTACTTGAAATGTACTCGGTAGCCAAAAATAGCACATAGTGATAATACTGATTGTGCAGCTGGAAAGCATGGCTTTCCTGGCAACTGGAAAGGGACTGAATGGAGCAAATCACAGATAAACACCTACATATTTGTGTGCATAAACATGGAGTCGAGGCTGTTCTTTTCATCGTGATTGCTGCATTTTCATGATCATGTTGATCTCCTTTTCAGAAACCATTCCCAATCTCAAAAATTTTGCAAGTGGGATTGCTTTTAATCCTTCTCCTGTTCAAAATATGTGGGCAAAGCCATCAGGAAATGATATAGATGTAGTGGGATCACATATATCTCCCTCCAGTACAGTTATGACCTCACTTTATATGTTTTACAAATTAGATCCATTATTATAGTAATAAAGTGGGTTTTTAACATTAGACATTACAGATATTATAATAAGATTATTGATAGGAAGAGAGGTGATTTACTGTTCAAGAGGCTTTAACAGCCCCTTGTCAAATGCTTAAGGCTGGTCACCATCAAATATACAATTTCCAGTCAGAAATACCTGCCACGACTGCTGAAATATGGTGGTTTACTGTCTCTACAAGCACAAGCTCGAGCTTTTTTTGCTGTTCTTTTCCTGGAGGTATTTATTTGCTGTGACATGTCCAAGCTACTCCAGTTTTGTGTTGTTTTCCAGGTGGTTGGACGTACTCTGCCATGGCATGCTCAGACTGGCCCTCATTTTGCACCCACCCAGTGGTGCGAGGGTTGTAAGATGCTTACATTGGCACTAGGAACCAGAGGGCACAGCAGCTCCGTGGGCTTCACTGTTTCAATCTTCCTTTCAGGGATTTGGGAAGTGAGTGAGTAGATGGAAAGGGTTGGGATCCTCGCTCAGAGAAAATTGGGCCAGTGAGGGAGGCACCCACGGTTGATATAGGGCCAGCAGCTCCCTTTGAGCCTTGCAGTCCTCCCACAGCTCAGCCCCTGCACGGGTCTGCAGCTCTTGCAAGGGCTGCTGTCCTCAAGCCCTTCCCTTTCCTGCAGTGAAAGCAGCAGCAACATGGAGAAGGACATATTTTGATGGCCTGGAGCTCTTCACTGCATGCACTATATCTAAAGCCACCTGGAGAGAGTCACCTTACCTTCTCTTTCCTGTACATTGGGGTGATGGAGGGCTTTTCTTCATGCTGCAACCGGCTCACAGCTGCAGGCCTTGTGAAACGCTCGCAAAATCCCCTCTCTGGTGTGTCCTGCAAGTGTTTCACAGCAGTTATTTTGGGATATCTAAGCTGAGCTTTTGGTGGGGAAAAGTCATTTTTCAAAATTTTGTTCATAGTAGGTCCTAGACAGAAAGGTGACAAAGCCTTTCAAACCATGGTCCCTAGCTTCTCCTCTGGCTCCTCCTTCCTCCTATAGTTGTCCACTTGCTACTCATTAATATAAAGAGGATTTTACCTGAGTACTTTGACCAGCAAAACTGATGGAGGTGGGAAGAGGGAAGTCAAACTCTAGTCTTCATCTAACTTTGACTTTCTCCAAGTGAATTGTCTCATTTATTTTCACTAGTGTCATCCAGCAAGGCACATAAGAAGGTCCTGTGCAGTCTCTTATTCCTGCAGAGAGCGGCAGTGAGCTCGTGAGCTTTCAGGTCCGAATGGAAAACCGTGTTCCTGTCTTTATCACTGAATCAGGTTTTATTGAAAGAAAGGTCTCACGTTTTTTCAAAAAATGATCGAAACCTTTTCGTATATTCTTTAAAAAAACCCTGCAGGAAAGCTGAGGGCGTTTGTTGTATTCAGGAAATGGACATATGGAGACAACATTTATAATTTTCGATGCCAGAAACCATTTCTTTTCAGTTCGAGAGATTCCCCTTATATGTAAACAATTTTTCTGTTCATTTGATTGAAAAATAATTAGGCAGCTTATAAATGTTTTTGTGAAAGATTGCTATCCAAATGCTAAGAATGATCATTTCATAGCGCCATTCTCACTTTTATCCCAAAATGTGTTAATTATTTTGAAAGCAATGGTTGTAAGTGCTTGAATAATTAGTAGTTACCTGGGCACTCAAGTTCCAGTGGATAAAGATGTCAGTTCAAATCTCATAACAGGGACAGATCCATTCCTACTAAGTGCTTTTGATTGCAGTTTAACAACCTAAAATTGGATATACATTAGGAATAAAACACAGTTTAATGCATGAAGTGAAGGATTCCAGGAAAATAACTTCAGTAGCCTCTGAAATTACCGGTAATAAATAATAGTTACAATAGTGGGATAATTTCTGCTTTGGAAGCTGCTTTGGAGTTTCCTTTAACATTGCCCTTCTTTTTAAAGTAATTTTTCATCTAAGCTTTGATCTCAGTTCATGCAACATATGTCAGAAGCAAAGCTGGACAAAGAATTCATAAATGAATTATTTAGCTGATGAGTGTCACCTCTATTTCTTTCAGCTAATTGTTCACAAATAGATAGTGACTTTTGTGAACGTATTCATTATTCAGATTTATTCAGTGGATAATTGCTGGGAGTAATTCTTTGTCTGTAGATTGCTTGGAAGCATTTCACTGTGAGCATTTAATAGTAAAAATCTATCCAGGCTTTCAATACAAGACAAAGTAAAAATATCTGTAACTACTGATGGAGTCCTTAAGCATGAACAATATACTGCCGTCTTAACGAGCAACGCCAGCATTTTCAGGAAGAACTCCGCTACTTCCCATGGTACATAGGAGGGAAAGCAAACACGTCTCAACTGTGTGGTGCTGACTTTGAATGGTGCACATTGTATATGCAAATAAGTTTTTACAAGAAAAACGTTGCTTAAGTGTTTGCTCAGCAGAAAAACAAAACAAGCCAGAACAAAACATGATTGACTTCCCAGTGAATAAATATGAACGGTCCACACAAAGGAACTAACTGCACAGCCAGTATTTTCCTGCAATACCCCAATGGAAGATGTCTAGGAAATAAACATAACATGATAAAACAATTTTACGCTCAGAGGATAGCTGTGTAACCATATGAACCCTTTTTCCATTTCCTTCTGCGGGAATAAATATTTCAGACAAGCAAAGTACTTTGTAAATGATGCCTTTGTGGGGATTCATCTGGCCTTGCTCAATTATTTTGAAACCTAGCAATTTTCTCATATCATTGAATCTGGCTTTATTGCAAATAGGGTCATAGGAGTAGTCACTCATCGCGATAATGGACTTAGTTTATCTTAACTATTAACACTTCCAGCAGGTTTACACGCACGTATATATTCCATATTCATGGATATGCACAGTGCATATATATTAATAATGAAGTAACTTTATCTCCAACAATCTGAAAACAAAATCACGTAATACCATACAGTGCGGGGTGCAGTGGTAACTGGAAGCAGCATATCAGGATAACAGAACAGAAAAGGAATAAATAAATTAGAAGGGAGTCTTCCATATCTTCTTCAACTTCCAGAGTGTCAATTGAGCCTTTGTTCAATATTCCACCTTTCGTGGTTCTGTGTGCTCTTGATTAATAATTTAGAGATGCACCTTTTGGCAGCAAGGTGAGTTTTGTGTTTGCCAAGAGTGATTTTCCACCAGTCAGGGAACACATCAGGAAATACAAAGGCAAATTGCCCCACAGAGCATAATTAGCTGTGTGCCTTCTTCCTTTTTCTGCCTCTGGAGAAACAGATTTATGGCTGAAAGGTGTGGGACACCCATGAGGTGTTGTACAGCGCCGTTTCTGCTCCTCAGACCTTCCAAGGAGGAAAGCACTGCATACCTCAAGACAGAAATCAGCCCTTTGGCCTCTGTGTTTCCATGTGTATTGCACGACCAGAAGGGTCACAGTTAATCTCTCATCTAATGGTCACTCCAAAACGGGGCGATTTTGTGGAGTTGTGGAAAAAAAAAAAGATCAACAAGAAAGCATAACGGAGACAGAACAATGAATGGGCAGGTGGTCTGATAACACTTGGCATGCGTAGACAGCTAGCAATCCTTTTTCACTGAAAGCAATCAGTTTTCCTTTCTGTGTATTCATTAATTCCTGTGATGCCCAGAGACCTGTGTACCCAGGTGCGTTTGTCCCCAAGGAAGGGCAGTGTGGTCGGTGCAAAGCACAACATCGACAGTCCCTGTGGTACTCCATGAAGGACCCACAAGGTTATCCTCCCAGTGAGATTTTCTCTTCGCCCTTTATATATCACTACCCTACGTTGGAAGTTTTCAGGATCACAGGGATCTCTCAGTTCCCCTTTGATGCAGATAGGCAGAGCTGGGGCCATCCATCCGGGAACTGCAGGCCTGGATTGCTACTGTTTGTAAAAATGAGATTAGGCATGGTAATATCACATGCAGCCATCTGATCCAGGACAACAGAATTCATTTCTGAAGGCAGAGCCCTGGCTTTACTTGCGGGTAAAGCAGGTACTTCTGAGTGATGATCATCTTCCTGAATTCCAGTTTCAAATCCACAGCATGCAAGGGTTTGTACTGGTTTTGAACTGAGCTCTTCTCTAAGGCAAAGACGTAAACACTGAGCAGAAAGTGTAGTAGGGTTTGCATTGTGGTAAGAGCGTCCCCACTGCAGGGCAGTGATTTCTGCCCTATTGGGACTGGCTAGAAATGATTTAACTTTGATGGGGAACTTGGTCTCATTTCATCCCTGGCATGAATCCACTGACTTATAAAAGGCATGGATCCATCTCCATTTCTTAAAATTGCCTCTCTTATTCATGCGTCTTTCCAAGTAGATGTTACAAATAACCACAGAGTACTTGTGATGATATATAGTAAACATAGAAAGAATTTCTGGGCTGCTGAAATGAACTTTCTAAATAATTACAGACTGATTCCACATCCATTTCATAATTAGACTCCTGAGATTACAGCCAAGCTATTATTTGTGATCCAACATGCATTTTTATTTTGGAAATGTCCCATAAGCCATTAGGTTTATTCCACCTGAGGTTTTCTAATTCGTTCTGTTCATCCTGCCACTGGGATCTAAAATGTAAAGCATGTATTGATTGAATAAGAGTTACCAAGTAACCAAATGCTAATATCTGCTGTTGGCTCACTGTTTCCACATCAGCCAATCCTGTTGATGCGGGATGTAGGAGATGGACTGGGCTGGAGCGGAGGAGGTCATTCTGAGTCAACTTTTATCTCACGCTCATCGTCTTTTAGGAACAAAAAGAAGTGGAACTGGAACCTCTGCTTACAGCATCCAGGATGCTGTTGATGGCAGGGCTGCCACCAGTCCTGAGATGAATGAGAAGGATTAACCCACTGCCAGCAAGAGGATGGCTGAACTGGCATAAAACAGAAAAGGAGGCGAAAAAGGGATGAGAAGAAAGCCCCTCAGAAACAGCCAAAACAGAATTATCTTCAGGAATTACATGTTAGCAGTAATCACTTTGTTCTCTCTGTTGTGTTCTTTGGGGCTTTCTGTAATGATTCCTCATTCCCCCAGGTGAGTTTTGGCCTGAGCAGAATTCAGGCTGGGATGACTACAGGGCATAGCCTAGAAAGGAGATTAGCAGTCTTGTCTAAATCCCAGATATCAAAAGGCTCCTGTTGACTTCTTTGAGCCACTGTCTGTCCTCAATGGATTTTATAAACCTGGTAGCACCACTAATGCCAAACTGGTCCTGAGAAGGGCAGCAAGTGGGACTGGTGGCAATGGGAAGGGAAGAAGCCAAGGGAATCGTAAAGCACCTAGATGCAGGCTTTGCTGCCTAAGATGATTTGAAGGCACTGATGTAAATGCTCTTGAGCTCCATTTGTAGTGTCACCTTGGAAGAGGATTAGATTAGATTAATGACATGAAAGAAGAACAGAAAAATGGAGAAAAGAGCAGACTGAAGTGTGAGAAAAGCCCAAATGAGTAAAATATGCATGAATTGGAAAGAATTTGGACGGTGATACTGGATGATGAAGAATATAAAAAGCAAGCAACAAATCCTGCTGTCATTGGCAGACACTTTACATTAATGTTAAGTCTATTAATGCCAATATTTGTTCTGGATTTAATTTCTTGTAATTAGTACGTAAGTCTCTCTCCTCCACCCCGCCAAGCCCTGGAGGATGGTGTTTTCAGATTAAAACAAGTAGGTTTAACAAAGACTAATTGGTACAATTTCCAAAACTGGCCAAGTGCTTCTGGAGCCTATATTCAATTGCATCTCAGTTTAAGCTGAGGCGAGGAAATGAAGCAAGGGAAAATTCAGGCAGCACATCAAAGAATGCTTGTGGACATCAGGATATACAGATAAGCCAGGTTGAAAGCCAGTTATGTTTTGTGCAGGCAAGCTGAAGATTTAAGTTATGTTTCTGTTCCAAAGCAGAGCATCCTTTGGTGTGCCTACAGGAGCGTTGGAGAGTCCTGCTCACGCTGAGACAATTTGTGTCTTACAGTGGGGTAGCTGAGAGCAGGATGGGCTTTTACTGGAGAGTGTGGAACTAGGGTCCAGCTCTGATCCCTGGCAGGTATGGATCAGATCCTTAAAATGTAGGAGGCAGCTTGTTACTAGCTGCCTTGTAACAATTACAGCCCTCTCTCTTTTTTTTCCCCTTCTCTCTCCTTCATTCTCATCGGAAATTTGGTCCGGGACCAGGAAACCTCTCAGCTTAAATTAATATGTTGGTCAGAATCATCTCTGCTCCAACAAATGCGTTTTCTTCTGATGTGGAGCATTTTCATCAGCATATTTTTCATCATCTCAAATGTATGAGCCTTTCAATCAGGCTCCTCAGTGAAACAATGGAAATTACATTGCTTTTTCTTCTAAAGCTAGACAAATGCAAAGGCAAGGAATAAGCTTCACGGGACAGCTATAGAGATGGTGAATTAATAGGGTCTGAAGGGAGGAGAATTGAAACTGAGCTCTTGGTCTATCATATGATTCTGGCTATGTGGCTGTTCCCTGACAGAGGCAAAACCTCTGGGTACAGAAAGCTGGTTCAGTGTCTTGCATTCTCTCTTTCATGCATTATACCTGCTCTAGCAAGCATTTCTGGGAGGAGTATTGAGACCAAAGTACTATTCTTCTTTCTACCTAATGTTAGCATTTCTCCCTGTGTATTGGGGAGCTGGAAAAAATGAGATCCCTTTTGGCCCTGCTCTTTCCAGCTCTAAAGCGAAAATGATGGAAAGGTGATGCCACCACTCCTCCTCCTCCTCAGATGACCTCTCCTGCTTCTGTGATTCCTCTGAGGCTGTAAAACTGAAACACCTTTTCCTGACACTTCTGTTTTTGGCAAGATTTGTCACCTGCTGCATGGATAGTGCCGGAGTTGGGAAATAGTGTCAACTTCTTTGATGGACATATTTGACACTCCAAATCAAAATGTTATTAGCAAGGGATGTTATAAGACTTCTTTACAGAAAAGTTGCATTTCTAGTTGACTGACATATTTTCTTTACAAGTGTTTTTTTTGTGCAACATTTCCAAAAGAGAGTAAAAGGACACCTGGTTGTTCCCCAGTCCACAATCAGGGATGCCACTGACCCCAGTGGAGACTTCTGCATGTGGAATCCAGGCAGGATTTCAACTCTGCTACTCACATCTGTGGGACTGATAGATCTCCATTAAATGAGCAAAACTCATCTCTGTTAGGGCACTATGAGTCAAGCTGTCTTTCTACTTAAACCCCTGAAAGAATATTGCAGTGAGTGGAAATTTGTTAGTGCATGTGTAATGGCATTTGCTCTTTGGTTAAGTGAAGTGATATGAAACACAAAGACTGGGGCAAAGTATTTTTGATCCCAAAACAGAGATATCAAGATTCTTGTCTGACTAGAGCAATGATTTCAATTTTCCTCCATTTAAAGTAACATTACTGTGAGGGGCACAATCTGACTGTAAGGTTGGCACTCTGCTCTCTTGAGCTATGACTCTACTGGCTTCTGCCAAAAGGCCAAGTGATTTCAGCTGTCACATTCCCACTGCCTGGTCTGCTATCACTGGCTTATTACAACTGGTGGATTTTCAGTATTTTGGCACTCCCAATGCACTGACACACAAAGTAATCTTCTGAATAATATACTCTGCTTGCAGTACACGAGTGAAGAAAGTATCTGTTTGCTCCACACTTCCTTCTCTTTAAATGAATTTTCCTCACATCCACCCATCTCTGCACCAAGACACCTGGTTCTCATTTCTAAGCCCGGTAGCCAGCCTACTCCTCACCTGCTCCTCCAGCCTGGCTTCCTTCGGGCTGTGCTGGGTGACTTTGCCTGGCATTTGTCACGGTGGCAGCAAACGCTGCAGACCTGGCTGCAGCCTGCTGCAGGAGAGTGCTGGGTGAACCAGGCGCTGAGTGCCTCTCCTGTTTCAGATAGGTGGGTATAACGAGAAAGACACATTTTCCTGAAGCCTGCATATTTGGATGCAAAACATATTCCTTGGCTAAAGCACACACAAAAAAAGCACATTTGAGACTAGAAAAGGAGAGGGTTTCCTAAAACTAACCCATAGGAAGGTGGCTTCTGGAGCCACCACTCTGTCATGTCTCTCAGGAGGACCTGCTGTGAACGAGCATCAGTGTTGGAGAAGGAGACCAGATAAGTGCCAGGCTAATCCGGGCTGGTGGGTTTGCATGGCCATGATACACTATTGGTTTTGTGCTCCCTGCTGCTATTTCAGAAAGGACATCTTCAGCTCCTTTGCATTTACCAAGTAGAAATCAAGGTAGTAAAATGGCACCGCTTCCTTTTTTTCTGGGGATGTGCAACATAAATAAGCAATATAGAGGAAAAAGAAGAGGAATTTGGAGAATTTTGAGCAGGTGGCACAGGTGGTTGTCACTTTTACTTGTCAGTCTAGAGTTGGATTTGGGGCCAGCATGTAGCGGAGGAAATGGGCTGGCCCTGGAGAGGAGAAGCTAGCGCTCCAGTGTACCAAGCAGCTCTCAGCCCTTCAAGTCACCTGCTTACACTGGAACCTCTTGGTACAAAACGAAAGCTGGAGGAGTCTGTACAAAGCCAAGGCTGGTGATGTCTTGGGGATGAATTGCCCCAAATCTTGGCTCTGCCCAACAGTCCATGCAGCGGTAGATCTGGCTCTAGGTTTGTGCAACCAAACCCTCAAAGATCTGAAATCTTTGCTTTATTTGCACCCCAAAAAGCAAAGTAACTGCTCTAGGATAGATAAAACTCTGTAAATTCAGATACTTGTCAAAACCTTCTATTGCAAAACATTCCTGTCTGAATAATGACCCAGTCACTCTAGGTGCTTTATATAAGCAAAGTGGAGTTTAATTCCTGGGTTTGGGAACTGCATTAGGAAGGAAACATAGAGCTTTCCTGATTCACACAATGTTAGGCAGATCGGACCTCCTTTCTGGAGGTAAAGTGGGTTGTTGGGGATCTGAAATATTGTCCACCTTGTTTTCAAAATTAATGGCAAAATAGGGTCTAGAGGAACAGGTTGTCATATTGCTTTTATACTGATTCAATCCCAAAAAGTCTGCCAAGAGATTTTATTGCAGCTCCTAATAATGGTTATCATTGATCATAAATAATATGCTCATTTTCATAAGTCTTGTTTAAGACCAGGGCTGTATAAGAGCTACAGATACTGCCAAAGAGACTGTTGCTGCCCTGAAGTCTGTATGAACTGAAGGAGCAACGCCAGATTACAGCAGACTAAAGATTTGGCCCACAGTTTCCAGAGAGGCTGAATATACTACATAAGGGAAAAGAAGCCAAGAATGCACAGCGTTTTGACAGAAGCAGGTTAAGCAGTTTTATGACAGAGGCTCCCTCCACTCTGGCCTATGCAGGCAAGAACACAAAACCTTTTTTAGACGTACCTGTTGGTCACGATGAAAAACGTAGGCAGCATCTCATACTGACACGTCTAGCTTGGGAGGCCTGCTCAGAAATATCCCTCATCAGAGCAGCAGCTGTCTCCTTCCCCGGAGCAAATTTCTTTAAAGCTGTCAAAGATGCTGTAATCAGACTAGGTCATCAAAACCGGTCCTCCTGAGGACTGGAAATAAGATCCAGAGATGAGCATTCAGCTACATGGGCAAGGTCTAAAACACTAAAGTTTCCATTGAAATTAAATGAAGGGACTGTAATTGCTGTGAAAGAAAAGCAAAGCAATCATTGGGAGAGCCCGAAAGCTTTCAAACTACCTCCTGAAATGGTGCTGGCTGTAAAGCAGGGATCTATGTACCGCATAAAAGAATCCGATAGCAGAGCAAAGCTTTTACCAGGAAACCAACTTAGGTAACTACTGGAGCATTTCCCTGTGCAGCTCCTGAAGCTACGGCAAATTTTAATCGAGATTTCACCACACAGTTGAGTAGTTTTATTACCAGGTTAAATAAAAAAGGTTAATAAATAATAAAAATGGATTCTTTTTTCTTCTTGATTTCAAAACATAAAGCTGTGGTCAATATGTTTAATAATTTGTAAATAGAGTGGAACAAAGCAGAATAGCCATGGTGACCACTGAGAGGGGATTGCTGTGTGTTTGCACCCTCTCTTGTACTTGTGCTTGCGTAAGCAGTTTTGCAGTTTCCATAAATCATTTGTCAGTAAGGCAGAGAAAATGGACTGAGTTCCTCTCTGGTGCAGTGTTTGCTGCTGTTACTGGAGTTACATCTGGGATAAATTTGGCCTGGATTTGACTAAACCCAGTCTTGGATAAAATTAAAGGGTATCAGTGTATTTGATTTTATCTGTATTTACAGTATATTGTTTACAGTGTCTCTGATTTTACGTGATTGACCCCTGCTTGAGGAATAGTATTAGAACAAATAGATCAAAATACATTCTTAAAATTTCTCCAGTGGTCTGGCATTACATCAGATACCGGTTCCCAGTTCTTTTTTCTTAAAGGAGTCATCACAGTGCATGGTGTGAATGTTTGCATAACTACAGAAAAAAATGAGTAATAAACACCGTCTCTCCTCGGCAGGAATAGCTGGGGAAAATCACTGGCTGATCTGACAGTTGATGCGCTCCTGGTCCAGCCAGCCCTTTGGTACCACTGGGCTTAGAGCTGCCCCAGAGGAGCAGGCAGTGCCCTCACCGCTGCGGTGGGCACTGGCGAGGGGAGGAGAGAGCCTGCCGGGCTGCCCAAACTGAAAACAGCAGCCCGTATTTATGGGGGGTGGGGGGGAAAATCTCACGGGGAAAAAAGAAAGAAAATGAAGGTAATACCCACCACTGAGCTTCTATGCTCCACTGAGCTTCTCAAAAAGATAGTTGGAGGAGAAGTTGCTGAAGCACAAGAGAGGTGGAGGTATGACGTGGGGCATGGGGACCTCTAAAGCAGTTAGGGAGACCCTGGAGCAGTAAGGTATGGGTAAAGCTGGTGCAGGCAAGGAACGGGCAGCAGTCCCAGGAGGCGGATCATTAGTGATGGCTAGGAATCCATTTCCTATTGCTGATTGCTGTGTTCATCAAAGTCTCTGAGAGTGTTTCACCCAGCTGGCTCTGTGCTGCTTTTCCTATCTGTCAGAAGGGGAAACTGAGGCACCAGGTTGCAAAGTGACTCGCCCAAGGCCACTGAGGAAGCCAGCAGCAGAGCTGAGTGCTGGAGCAGCGTGATTGCTCATCCCACCTCCCACAAAATCACCCGCTACCTGGGGCAGGTGACTGCTCTGAAATCCTTCAACCGAAATCTTCTGTGGGCTGTGTAACTCGCAACTATCCAGGGAGAGCGCACCAAGAATAATCAGAGCATAAAAACTGCGGGAAATGCTGCTACAAATCCTGTACCACGGAAGAGCAGCCCTGCAAAAGTTTTGCAGCGAGGCAGAGCAGAGTACGGAGCAGTTAGCAGAGAGGAATATCGCAGTATATATAAAGTTATGTACTTGCCTGAACCCTCTCGACGAGCAAACGCCACCAAAGGCACCGTGCTTGAGTGAGCCACAGGGCTTCCTCAGCTGTTTATCCTGGTGAAGGATATTTAACAGCCCAGTCAACTGGCTGAAGCTCAGCTGAAAAACCACGGTGCCAAAAGCACAGGAGACGGAGCCAGTGCAATAAACACGAGGCTGCCTTGGTTTTTTTTTTTTTCTGTGTCTAATTATATAGATGTTCAGAATTCCTGGGGCTCAATTATAACCTTAAAGTTGCTTTTCCTTCCTCAAAGGATTTGTCCCTGAGTTAAGCAACCAAGAACAAAACAAGTGTCTTGACTCCGCAGCTCCCGTGCCACGTTATTCCCGTATCGAGCCTGGCAGCTTCCAGACTTCCCAACACTATAATTAGAGCACCTTGCAGCCATCGAAATAGCACTGACCCTCGCCACAGCGCTGACCTGCCTGCTTCGCAGCTCTCATCTGTCACGCACAACGGCTCCTCGCCCACGCAAAGCAAGCCCGTGGAGGGGACGGGGGTTTGGCATTTTGGCTGTGCGTGCCTGGGCTGCAGCCTGGGTCCGCACATCACCCCAGCTCCCGCAGCGCCCTGCCCTGTGTTATGGGAGGCCGGCTGCGCTCCAGTTCGCTGCTGGAGTGGGCGAGCTGGCTGAAATGGGGAGGTGGAGGAAGGAGGTGCTTTAATTTGGCATCCCTTCACCCAGGCTGCTTCTTGAGTTAGTGCATGAAACTCGGCGCTTCTGTCAACATTTCATTCGGGTTTGATTTACACGGACGTGCCGGCAGACTGTGGCTGACTGCACAGAATACTGATTTAGGGAGAGCTGAGACCCCAGGACAAATTAACGCAGACTGTTTTCCTTCAATCTGTACTGTTTGTCTGGGCTTCCAGCTCCAGAAACCCCTCACTGAGCGCTGGGGAGCCCCTGCCGCCTCCCGGGCTCCCCACAAGGGCTGGCATGAGAGGAAAGAACAGAGGGCTTCCCTGCCGAGCCAGGATTGCCGCGTTGGGGCTTGATGGGCCAAATTTGCCCTCAATCTGCTTTGAACAGTTAGGGGGAATCAAACTGCTCTCAGTATTTTGCTGAGTTTCATTTAGAGAAGTTTATGCTGCTTTGTAAATGGAGTGAAAAAAGAGTCAGGAGAGGTGTAGGCAGTCCCAGAGAGCAGTTATCCCATCCTACGAGCTGTAAAAGAGATGAGCTAATAGCCCCAGGGAGCCAGGGTGGCTACCTGAGGTCAGGTAGCTGAGTTTTATGCAGCTGGGAAGGCACATGGACTGGGTCCCCCTCTAGGTGGGACGTAAGGAGCCAGCATCTGTGGTTTTGTTGCTGGGTGAATATTGGATTCGGCTGGCTTGGGAACCACAGGCTGCAGGGGTTCGAGTGCTCTGCCACACGGGGGGAACTGGGCACGGAGCAGGACTTCTGGTTTATTCCCCACCATCCTTATCACACATGGGCTATCATGTTGTAACTGCAGTATCCCCTCCCTCCCTCTCCTGCTCCTTCCCACGCTCACCAGCCTAAACTGGAGAAGCTGCAAAAGGTCCAGCTTCCTTTCAACTCCTCTTCATTTCAGCCAACTGGTAAAAGTCAGCAGCAAAGCCACACTCATCTGGATGGAGTAAAAGCTCGAGTGCTTTCAACCTGTGTGGAGTCCCATCCCGCCCCCAAAAGTTTCTCTCTCTAACTGCAAAGTCAGGATTGAGCTGCTCTGACATTCGCTGCCCTGCAGCTACCCCCACCTCAGCACACCACCCCAGCCTCCCGCTACAGTCAAGGGAGACGAACAAGTGCTTTTAGGGGCAATTCATCCACCCTAATTTAAATGTCTACGTCAGCAGCAGGTGAGTCCTGCCGTGTAGGTGCCTGCTCCTCTCCCCTTAGCGTGAAGGACTAGCTCTGACGCAGATGCCTCCACCCAGACCGCTGGATCACACCTACCCTACACTCAGGCAAAGAATTTTTATTTTTCTTGAAGGCCAGAATGACTTTTTAATGCATATTGCTGGGAGACATAGAGGGGGGACGTGTCTTCAGGGTGACATTGCACTGAATGAGAGTTCTCTACAGTGAGTTTGTTGGGCTGCAAGGGGAAAGGCAAGGAGGATTTGCCAGAGTGCAAACTGATGCCTGTATCAAAGTCCTGGAGCAGAATTCCCCTGCACCCACATCTCTTTACATCTCTCTCGCTCTCTGTAACTGTGTTTCAGAGAGTTCACTTAAAATGTAAACCAAGAGCCTCTTTCCCCTCCTCTGAAGTCTCTCTTTGTTTATCAGAACATATTTTACATTTTCTTTTACTTTTACGGGAGGTTTGGATTTCCGTGTATGTCAGCAGTGTACAGAACAGACATCTGAGTGGGTGAAGCGGAATTTTGATTTATTGGATGAGAGTGCATTATCAGTAAATTCAAGAGACTAAATCTGCCATGGAGAGGACTTTTGTTTCCACCATCAAGTCAGACATTATATCCTGTCAAACATCCCAAGGGGCGCTTTTGCTCCAGGCACCAGAGGTAATAACTCTGCTCAGAAATTCACTGTGTGCTGAAGTCTTCATTTCAACTCTTGTTCAGTCACAGGACACAACTGGAAGAGAGAAAAAATAAGCATGAATCCTTAGTCTTACCAGCCCTGTGATATCCCTGTTTTTTCAGTGCAGGCTGTGACGTTCTTCATGTGAACTTTTTCTCCTGGTGTGATCCCATGACTGAGGGTGGTGTTGCACAATGAAATGTTCAGATTTAGACACAGTGTCACAGCGTCGCAAACATCAGCTGGCAGCATCCCGTCACTACTATGACTGCTTTGTCACCTTCCAGTCCTCAGAATAACCATAATGTTTGTTATTAAAAGAAGGATGAATCCTCCTTCCTCCCTTTAACCCCTTGCCTGGTGGGGAGGTGGCCTCTCGCTCTCCAGCGCCCTGACATTGTGCCTGACCATTGGGCTCAGCACGGTGCTCGTTGCCCTTGCACAGAGAGGAAGACAATGGTCAGATCCCCTGCCCCAACGTCTCTGCTTCATTGACACCACTGCTACCTACAACACTAACACCATGCAGGTTACTTGTTGTTGGCTTAAATACACTAAGTTCTGGTGGCATTTGTGGAGAGCCACCAGGTCATCTCTGCAGCTCATCTGTTCCTTCACTGGGGGTGTTAATTTGCTGAAAGCCTTTTTTTATGAAGTCAGTGAGACCTCTAGTGCAGGAAATTACCTCAGATAACAGGATTTTAGAGCACGCAGTCAGTTTTGGGCTGTGCTGGTGCCACCTCTGTGACACTAGCCTGTGGCAAACCAAGCCATGTCCCCAAGGGCAGTTTTTAACCAGAGCCCTCAACCTGGAGAGGAGCCTGGTGCAAGCTGGAGTGTTACCCCCGCTGCTTCTTCAAACACCCCTGTAGCCCTTCTGCTCTTAACAGAAGTATGGTGGCCAACTGCAACATTTAGCGAATGATTATTGACCCTCTTTCAGGCTTCACAGGTCAATAGTGACCCACAGTTGATACATCTGAATGAAGCTCACAGAAGCTTGTACAGGGCACAACTGGTGCGAGCTGACTAAAGAAATATACTGTTTAATGAGATCCTCAAAGCGGAGGGAGCCTCACTGAACAGCTAGCTATTTATGAATAAATATATCTATTCAGAGGGGGGATCACATAAAACAATGGGCTGGCAGTGGCTGGTAATTTAAAATGCAGCAGGCGGGCTGTTGCTCACATTAGTAACCTACGAGACACATCGCTTAAATAGCACAATCAGCCCCAACCAGCTCCTTGGGAATTACTGAACCATTTGTGGCCTGCTTTATTCTTAGAGAAACTTGCTCTCAAGACTCTATTGTATCTGTTTTCTTTGCTTACCTAAACTTGATAACTTTAAGTGACTATAGTTTCCTTTAAACCTTATGCTTTTCATTTACAGAAAGCCACATATAGTCAACTCTTAATATTACTTACTTTGAGCTCCTGGTAGGGTAATAATATTTAACAGTACAGTACTATGCAATTTGTTTCATTATTTTTGTCATTTCTTTTCATCTCTGATGTGCAATAGATTCTTCTCACCACTAAATTTGGAGCTAAACTGTATGCATTTCCCATGAATTGATTGTGCCTTGTCCTAATCATTTGGTGCTTATGTCATCCCCTTAATTTTGCAAATACCATCTGTTGTATCACAGACACTGTAATGATGGGCTGTGTTTATATCGTGGCCTTTTTTCTAACAAAGAGCTATATGGAAAATGGAGTTACATCGTATATTTGGAGTAAGAGGTGGACTTTTGAGAAGCAGTTCGGTAGATCCTCATCTGGTCTCAGCTACAAATGAGAGTAGTTCTGTTAAATGCAATGAAAGGTGCTAATTTAGACAAACTTGCCCAGACATGATCTTGAGTATGACCATAAAACAGAATAATCACACAACTCAAAAAAGTGGAAGTGAAAAGCTAGTTTTCCTTCTTTGTAGTTAAAGAAGGCATTGTCTGCTACAGGACACTAACATATTCTTAAAGTGGCTGTGCTGATTTTGGCTGAAGTAGAGTTCATTTTCTTCATAGTGGCTAGTATGGGGCTATGTTTTGGATTTGTGCTGGAAACAGTGTTGATAACACAGGGATGTTTTCGTTATTGCTGAGCAGTGCTTACACAAAGTCAAGGCCTTTTCTGCTCCCCACACCACCCCACCAGCGAGCAGGATGGGGGTGCACAAGAAGTTGGGAGGGGACACAGCCGGGACAGCTGACCACAACTGACCAAAGGGATATTCCGTACCATGTGACATCATGCTCAGTATATAAAGCTCAGGGAAGAAGGAGAAAGGGAGGGACATTCGGAGTGGTGGTGTTTGTCTTCCCAAGTAACTTTACGCATGCTGGAGCCCTGCTTTCCTGGAGATGGCCGAACACCTGCCTGCTGATGGGAAGCAGTGAATGAATTCCTTGTTTTGCTTTGCTTGCGTGCGTGGCTTTTGCTTTATCCATTAAACTGTCTTTGTCTCAACCCATGCGTTTTCTCACTTTTACTGTTCTGATTCTCTCCCCCATCCCACTGTGGGGGAGTGAGCGAGTGGCTGCGTGGGACTGACCAGCTGGGGTTAAACCATGACAATGGCTCGTGCAAAGTTTCCATTTCCAATCCAGGCTGGAATAAATATGATCTCAGAAAGACTAGGAGGAAAAAATGGCTTTTAAATATGCAGCTAAAATGTGGACTTGAATAAAATGAGTAGCTGACCTCCGATGCCCATTGAGGAGGATGACAGTCTGCTGGAGCAGCCAGTTATGGCACTATTTCTCTGTTTGCCATGAGCATAAGGAACAAACAGACCGGCTGTTGCTCAAGAAGAAAGTTATCAAGTAGTTTGAGGTTTTGTGGGGTGTGTTCTGGGTCTTTTTTGTATTTCATTTTAAGTGGTTCAGAACTTTTCTGATATATTCAGCAACCAATGGGATGGAAGGCACAGGACAGCAGTTTTTAACCTTAACTGTATCTACCACCTTCACCTTCAGTCCTCCTGTGAACCTCAGGCTACTTCCATAATATGTCTCCCATCACTCCTGGCATCACCATCAGTGATGTTGGTCCTACTTATCCTTTCTCTCCCTTAACCCTTCACTCATCCCATTTCCATCAATTGTATCATGCTTGTGCAAGCGACTTAGCTGAGCTGACTAACCACAGCAACAACAACAACAACAAGACAGGGATTCACTTCCGTGAAATGAAAATGAAATAAAGGTTGTTTTGGCTCTTGTTTTCAAACTTTTTATGACTATTTTTCCCTAACACCTTTTGACCGGACAGCATATTAACAGCATTCATGGAGATTGTGTTGCCTCAAAATGACAGTCATTGAAATCAGTGATGAAGAAATGAATTTGGAGATCTGCTGAATGGTGACCTAGAAGCAAAAGGATGCACTAGACATTAAATCCAGTCCCCTGTTACAGGCAATCACATCATATAATTTCATTTCTAAATGCAGCAGCCTTCACACAGACAACAGCGTACTAACTCTCAGGCCTCAGCATCCATCAGAAACCTTTTTTGGACCTTCTTTTCGTCTAATCATCATGTTTAAATTTATTGATGACTAGTTTATAGTCATTTATTCTCATGGCAACATCCTTTATCTTCCACAGCTCCTCCACACAAGAAACTGCAGTGCCATTTTAGTTTGATTTTTAATTATTCACATCAGAAAAAATGCTGATAAATGCTAAAGATCAGGATGAGACCTAATGTGTAGCTGTGATGGGGAAAATCATTCGCAGATATCCTGCTGAGCACATATGGTAATTTCTGTGTTTGGGTATGCTTGCAAATCTGATTCAGCATCAGGGAGCGACAAGGTAATGAAGGAACAAGAAAAAAGACATTACAAAAGAAATTCTCCCTCCCTCCCCCTTGCCTTTCCTTTAAGTGGGGAGCTTCTTGTGCTCAATCCTTCAGGAATGACTGGAGTAATTACTGGAATGGAGATTTTCATTCCACTGAGGACTCGTTTCAGAAAGTGCCTCCGCTGCTTTCTGAGCGGTCCCTGTGACGATGCCAGCAGACACGACGCTGAGACATCTCCTGCTCACGATCACAGCTCTGTCCCAGTCCATAGCAGAAGCTGAGACAGAAGCTGATTTTACTGCTTCTTCTACATCTGATTTCATTTCACCTTTGCTCATGAAAGAGCGACAAGGTTTAGGACATGCTCATTATGCCAAACTGCATGTGAGTTCCAACCAGCTTTTTGGAAAGCACTTGGCCAATACAATGTCTTTGTGGTTCAGGAATTTTCAATTTAGCTCTCTTATTCCACCCAAGGCTGCTGTAAATGAGGATTCCTCAATTTCACTTTCCTCGGTAAACGGATGTTTAGATGTTTAATTAGGAAGCAAACCATATAATCAACCTTCTGCAGACATAGCTGCACAGTGTAATCAGTCTCGTTCAGCATCTTTGCATGCTGCTGGAGTACCAGCAACTGCCGAATTTATCAACAATGTTGTGGCTCAAGTGGCAATTTGCCCAAGGATTTCTCAATTAATAAATATGAAGCAGCAGGCAGTCCAGGCACTGCACAGGCTATGCTGTACATCTAACACAGTGGTTTCACTCGGTTTTTGTCAGGAAACCAACTCCAAAGAAATCAGGCAGAAACACAAGTGACAATAATAACAAACTACGTTTACCTTTTTGTGTTTGATTTATTTTTTTTTTTGGCACAATTTCCTTTTCAGATTTCCACAAAGTTCTTGTCTGAGCAGGGGAAGTTATCCCGGATGGCATTCGAGGATATTGCATTCTTGGTGAATGGTCTGGAGCCCACCTGCCAGGCAGGTGGAGTTATGGAAAGCAGGAGAAGGACGTATAGCACACATCAGAGGTGCAACAGAAATACAGAGGTGCCCCTGTCAAAAAGAGCTTAGAGTCCCACAGCTCTTAGGCTAAGCAGTAAAAAGAGGTAAGTCCAGTCCAAAGTGGATGCTGGCTGGGTGCAGGATCCTTGGGAGAGTGGTGGACTGGAGAAAGCAGGAATAGAGGAGTATATCTGCATGCTTAAGGTGGAAATCTCTTCTCCTGGTGCTCCTCATGCAAGCATGGGAGGAAAGGGTTGAGCTCAGAGGTGAACTGAACTGTCTTCTGAAGAAATGTCTTCTTCCCCATCATCAGCCAAGGGAGCCAAGGAATACTGGCCTCTAGCAGGTGCCTGAGGCAGGTCTCTGGGAGGTGCTGGCAAGAGAGTGCTTCTTGAAATCTGAGTGTCTAGATATTTTTCAGTGAGGGTGCAGACCCTCTGACAGTGGGATAGTCCAGATTCTCATGCTGAAGGCCACACTGTCACTGATATTTACCCCGCCCGGGTCCTGCTAAAGTCTAAAGCTGCAAAAGATGTGTTATTTGCATGTTCAGCCCCATCCCTTTTGCTTGCAATGGTGCAGCGGCAGACTGCCACAAACATCTCCGGTCTGACCAAGACAGCGGTTTTTGAATACAATTTCTGCTCAGTCCACCCCAAATCTACTCCCAGTCCCAGGCCAGGGAGGTTGTTGCAGAGAAGCCCGCTCTTCCCTGTTACTTACAGTTAATGAGGAGCTGCACGTCTGTCAAAACGATGCATCAAGAGTGCCTTCAGAGATGCTTTCTTGTTATTTCGGTTTTGGCAGCCCTCAGTCCCTTCGTGCCACAATCATTTTAACCATGGGCACACTAATCTTTTTTGACACTTCCACTTCTTTACCACATTCAAGCTGCAATGAAACATGAAGTGCCTCCCAGGCTTCCACCGCAGAAGTTCAAAAGTGTTTGCCATCTGTCCTGGAGGCGGCAGGGCTGCTGTACCCTTGCATGGGAATGTCTCTGCGTCTGGGTTTCATGCATCCGTGACAAACCAGAGCAAGCAGTGGGGGAACAAACTGGGACAACCTCTTGTGGCTCCTAGTCACCCAAGAGATTTTTGATGCAGGAGAACTAAAAGCAATAGATGAAGCAAAGGGCTCAGACAAGCCATGCGGCTCCGTCATGTGAGCTGGCGACTGCATGTCAGCAGGTTCAGAGTAACTGCTCACGTCTGCTCTCACTGGTGATGGCAACTGGGAGATAATTCAACTTATCTGATGCTGCTCTGAGACATCTACACTAGGTCACACTACTGTCCATTTTTTGCACATTAGGAACATTTATGTAGACTGTTACGAGAAGTAACCTGACGTGCAATAGGGTCTTTAGGTGTCACTAAAGTGCACATGTGTCTGTGTAGTTCTAGAATACAGAAAGATTGAGTAAGTTTACATGTTCTATGGAAGAAAATGTTGGAGACTGACTTTAAAAGCAGGCAAACTACACACTGAAAAGTGTGCATTGAATTAGATGTCCAGGGCAATGTCTGAGCATTCACAATGACATGGGTGTTCCAGCCAAATGATGTTCAAGCTATGCAATAAGCCAATAATTTTTTTTTTTTGGCTTGGACTCAAAAAGGGAGATTTAGAGATTGATAGATTTTTTTAAGCCTGGAAAGATCCATATTATTTGATTACCTCCATAACACTGACCCACACTGAGCAAAATATGTAGTGTTTGACCGAAACATGATTTCCCAAATGGTGCCTGAACATCATTTGCAACAGAAAATAATTGAAAAGTCCCAAGGCCCAATTCCCCACTGCTATGTAATTACTGATGCCTATGTAATACACTATTGATTTGCCCGTGTTTTCCTACACTCATTTTGCTCAGGTGCTAATGACTTACAAAGCATAAAACATTGGAGGAACAGCCCCAAAGTCTTAACAAGAGTCAATCACGGTTCAAAGGTCCTTAATTCCCTTATCTCCATATTTATTTGTGGTGTACGTTCCCCACCAGCCACGTGGAAGTGAATGTGACCTGACTGTGGAAATGGTCCATATTTAAGGCCTTTTACCTGCAAATGTGACCCCACACCCTTCCTTGCTGCCTTATGCTCTACTTGCTGTCAGCAGTTTTCCTGCTGGTTTTGTGGACCATGGCAGAAGCAACAAACAACCGGCAGCTGCTCTGGAGATCAAGAACGCAGCAATTCTTTTTGACCGCACAGCCCTTTTAAGGATCCCAGTGGTCCTGTCAATCAATGTTTACTTTTAATGAGCCCAATTAGGTATATCTCTCCAGTGCAGGATTATGAGGATTTGAAAAAGGTCAATTTGTAATGGTTCTTGTGGCAGTCGCTGCTACCTGCAACATTAATGAAGATTTATTAAATTAACAACACATGGTTTTTCAGTAATCCACAATTCATACACGCAGTTAATTAGGGTTGGATTCTATACATGCACCAGCTTGGTGAGCTGCTTATATCTTATGTGTGCAGAATTGATTAGCTATAGTCCTGGAATATTCATCCAGAACTTTGCTGTCCCTATTTATAATCTGGTTTGCTCCTCATAAGATCTTTTAAAAACTCAGTGAAGTGCTGCCTGGATTTAAAGCAGACACTCCCACAAAATGTTTTTTCTCAGCCTGTTGCAGAATCTTCAGAGAGTAGGTAAGGTTGCTGCAGAAAGCTTTTGGGGCCTGACTGGGAAATCGATTTTACTTTTTAACGTTTCTTTTCTCCCCTTAAGCCTCAAATTAATGTATAAGACAATAGTCAACTACTTCAACAAAATCACTCAGGCATTAAGAGAAGAAATGTCACCATAATACTTCAGGGAGGAATATTCATGTAACAAACCAGCCCATTAATTACATCTTTTGCTCGCATTTTATCACCTTAAACAATATAGCTCAATCAAGGAGACCTAAGTATTTTTATGATATTCAAGGTTAGCTTCAAGGGAAATGTTCAGGCCAGCTGTGTGATCTGCACTAGAGATCTAGTAAATATTTAATACCTAAGAATCTGCCCTCATTCAGCAAGGAGAATTCAAAGCACCTGACACAATGTTTTTGGACTTTTTATCTCCAACTGCAAATGGATGGGAGGTTGTCTGGTTCTCCTGAGATGCAGTAGGTGTCTTGGTATTTCGGAAGTTTTGGGAGCAATTCTCCAATTTATTGGAATTTTTACTTCTGTCCTGGGCAAGCTACTGTCTCCATTCAGCCAGAGGTGGACTAGGGTTGTGTAAATAGATTTAGTGTGTTTTGGGTGGCTGTAGCAGTACGGGCTCTACTAATAGCATGCCTGCTGGAAAAGGAGACTCTTCCAACATCCATCCAACTAAGGTATTTCCATGCTTCTCACATTACTGGCATTACATCCAAGCATCAATCTTAATGTATTTTCCACCCAGAGCACTGTGTAGGTTTTCAGTAAGTAAAACCCCGACCCCTGAAATTATAGTTATAAGTGTCCAGTTTAGAAAATACAAACTTGCCTGTGTATTGAATCTATTGCTGGGGACATACTCTCAATCTCCTTTATCCTCAGTACTCCTTCCTATAAAAATGGGCATAATAAAACCTCTTTACCCGGCTGCTATATGGACAAATACATGAAAGATCATGAGGCTTCTCAGTTACTATTACCATGGATGCCATACAAATAATTGAGACAGACACCAGGCTACCCTGCCATGCCACTTTATGCAAACCATGACAACAGTGCTCAGCTGGGGGTTAAGGCAGCTCTAGTGTCCCATTAGATGGATACCCTGCTGCCTTTCATTTATAGGAATGAGGAGCTGTACTCCTGTTTCGGGTCTGACTTGCTGAACCCACTCCCTGTCCCCTGTGCCTCCCTCCCCTGAGGCTTAGTCTGGATAATTGCTTTGCATCTGAAACCCAATGGTCTCAGAAGAGCGAGGCAGCAAGGTGGCAACATTGCAAGTGCAGCAGGGCAATGTATGACTCTGGGAAGAGCAGGAGGAGACTTTTTAAAATAATGGTGGCAATTGCTGAAAATACTGAAATTTCCTCTGTTCCCCAAAGATTTCACACAAGTGGGAATGCTAGCTGGGCAAGAAGAGACCACCAGTCTTTAACTAAAATCACTGGCAATATTCATGCTGCTCCAGCCCAGAGTGTCACCAGAAGCACAGCAAGCCCCCCACTCTCTCTCCTCCCCTTCACACGGGAGCATTTTGCTAGCCCTGCTCTCCAACAGTGGTTTGATGGACAAGACATTGACCTGGAACATGGCATTGGGCTGAGAGTTGGCTCCCACAGAGACCTCATACTGAGGCCTGGAGAAGCTGTGTCTATCTACAACCACAAGTGTATTCAGGCACCTGACTTCTGCTTGAGAAAGTAAGTCCCACTGATGTCACTTTGCTGATGGTGTTTTATTTGTTATCCCTGGGAATTAGCTATTGGGGGTAAGGCTTTAAACAGTTTTGTTGAATATAAAACTTCGTTGCTTTGTGCTTAGTCTTCTAATGGGAATAATAACATTGTCACACCTCGCTGGACTGTTGTAAGACATGTACATTAAAGATTATGAGATGCTTACGTGCTATTGTTATGACGGCCATGAAAGCACTGACAGAGCGAGATGAAGTGATACCAGTGTGAGCAAGAGAACAAAGGTATAGCTTTGACTGATTGGTGGTTTTGTCTTGCAATAATGTATACAATCAGTGCCAATCAAATAACGAAGATTGTAGAAGCTGCCATGGAATTAGGTGTTTTCACAGTGCAATCCTGGTATGAAGGATTGATCTAAAGTTGGATCCCTTGATTAGCAGATAAAGATCGAGGCTCTGTGTTCAAGACCTTAGGCTGCTTCCAGCCTCCTGCTTGGCTGTCATGAAGTCATTCAGGCCCCTCTGTGCCTGCGAGATCTCATAAGCAATCAGTGAAGGCAAAAATACTGAAGGCCTTAGTCAACTATCGCAGAATAAAGTCTATGGAGGGGTCACCATCTACAGTCTGGTTTGTTATTGCTTGTTTTGTGGTATCAGAGTTGGATGACACAGAGCAGTGTGAGTTGTGACTAGGCTGAGGTTTTGGCCTGTGTGCTTGTTCTCAGTGTCTTTCAGAGTTCAAGAGAAGATGTGTCACTAGCAGCTGATGTCTTACACCTGGTTTGCCCAGCAGCGTGCAGGGACAGCTGACCCACAACCTAGTCACCACTTTGGTGTTGTTTAACCCAGAGGAGCCCATGACAGGTTTGAAAGGTTTAATTGGGTATTTCTTTGCCTTATTGTGCTTGTCCCGTGCGCATGTTCAGGTGTATGAGGGACAGCAGTTTGCACTAATGAGGGAAGGGATTGTGGACCTGCTAAACCTCTTCTGCGCTGCTGGCCAGGCTGGGGAGGTGTGGGGCCAGGAGCTGGGGCTGTGTCTGCGAGCGTCCAAAGGGGCTGCTCCCCATGGAGGGACAGTGTCTTGGTGGCACACCCCTGCGCTGTTGTGTATGGCTGTACACATGCTCCAAGACCCCATGTTATTTGGAGAGGAGAATCGCAGACACAGTGTGCACTAGGAGCGTTTCCAGCATGCAAAACTTACAAACCTTACTCTCAGAGCTTATTAGCTACAATTAAACTGCTGTCAAATGCCTGTGCAAGAGGGAGTCTTCGTGCAACCCATAGGTTTTGTTTTTGTAGGGGAAATCAAGCAAACAAAACCGGACCTTGCCAGCGGTCGGGAAAGCGGTATGGAAGTGATTTGGAGTAGCCTCATCTCCCCTTGCTGGTGCTCGGCGGTTATTGCAGCCCCGGCTTTGTTTCTGTGGTCAGACTTTGCACTGCATTTCAGTTGCAGGTCTGCAGGATTTTCCAGGTATTGCCAGAGGAATAATTACACTTTCTGTGTACATGCTTATGAAGCTAGAACTAAGCTTAATTGTTTTGATGAGGTTTAGCTAAATTAATGGATTTTTTTTTCTTTTCTGAAAGGCCTTCATTCATACCTAACACCAGTATTCAGACTTACTGCAAAAGGATGTTTTAAGTGGTTCCAGCATAGCCATTGTTGCTGGGAGCAAAAGGGAAATATCTCATTAAAAGAAAGAATTTTAAAAAAAACAAACAAAATACTTGAACCAAATAGACTTTCAAAAATGCTGATTTAATTACACATAAAGGGCTTAGCCTTTGCAGTCAAGGATGACATGAGTTATGATCCTCATCAGGGAGGCAGGAGGGAGTGTGAGGGGATAGTCTAGTCTAAAGCCACACGCACCGATCTCAATGAGGCAATTTTGGGTTGCTGTGATCAAGTGCCCCCAGGTACGAGGCTGTGTGCCAGGGTCTATAGGCCAACATGGAGCTCACTCTAAACTGCTCCAAGACCAGCAGTCTCCTGGGACTGGAGGCAGCAAGGGATGTCAGCTGTACGGGTGGGGAGGAGGGACATGGTGGCTCTTTGCAGCACAGTGGAATTAAGCAACAGAGAGCAGGATGAGCTACCTAAACTAGCAGCAGTGCTGGCACAAGAGCAAATGGGCTATGAATACACTCAGCTTGGAAATAGCAAGAAGATTTCTTGCCATCTGAAGAAATGGAACAGCTTGGTAATAAAACTAGAAAAGCCAAATTCTGTGTGTACGAGTCGATGAAGCAGCTCATATGATGTGGGAATCAGATGTGATGATTCAGGAGGTAATTTTCAGGCCTGTGTTCCTAAGAGGGTGGTCAAACTTTGGAACGGAGAGGTTGCAGAGTCTCCATCCTTGGAGATATTAAAAACCTGGTTGGAGATGACCCTTAGCAACCTGCTCTCACTGACTGTGCTTTGAGCAGGGGTTTGGGCAAGGTGGTCTCCAGAGGTGCCTGACAACCTGAGCCATTCTGTGGTTCTGTGGGGTAAATACATAACCCAGTGACAGTGAAGCAGCTCTCCAGGTCCTTTTCTTTTGTGTTTATTTTTAGGTTTGCTCTTTATGGGCAAATACACCTCTATTACCCTCCTGTATTTCACCCCAAGCTATATATCACCTGCATCTGAAGCCTGCAGGAGCAAGTGAGAAGTGAGTGGGACCGAGGTTGGACCTTTGTTCTGAAGCTTAAGATCAGCCAGGATTAAAGCTTTTTAAAAAAAAAATCTCAGCAGTGTTTTTTAAAAAAACCTCAGCAGTGCAAGTCCTCCCCCAGAAACATAGGGGAAGGGCTATCTTAAAGCTTTATCTTCAGCAAAGGACAGTACACTCAGGAATATGTGGGGGTCAGCTATTCTGATGGGTTAAATTTGGCTTTACTCCTCTTTTCCCTGTGGTCTTCTTTTACTCAGTTTAGAGGTTTTATTTACAGAGGGAGAAACCTTCATGTTGCTTATTCCCACTTACTTCAGATAAAGGTTGTTTTGGGAATGGGAGAGATTTACCCTTCCCAAAAATCTCTTTCCCATGGACTGTCTACCCAGGATTGTGAAGATGTGTGAAGTCAGAGCCATGCTGGGACACCGTGCTGAATGATGGCCAGCCTGCTCAGCACAGCGCACAACTCTCTCACGTACACAGATCCCAGAGCCACATCCATAGCTGTCAACATGTGAGGGTTGAAACCTCTACATGTGGTAGTTTTTTTGCTATTTATCTTTGAATAAGCTTTGAAAATTAATTTCATCACCTTTAAATTATTTCTTGGCACAAGATCCATGCTTCTAGCTCTATTGGTTAAAGAGCCATGGCTGGATTTACTGCCCTCTCTGACTTTAACCTGCTGTTCAAGGCTACAGTGATTGAACACTGGCTTGCAAACCCAGCTCCTATATTTTTTATGCCATATAACTTTTGCTGGTGGTATTTCCCTAATGGCCTGGGAACGTGCATCATTTTTTTCCAGTGAAATAACCACCCATTTATATATTTCTCTTAAGAGACAACATGATCTGACATTGCATTTAACCCACAGCAAGATATTTAGTTTGTTGAATGGGAACTAAGAGGGGACAAACGTATGCAACACAGCTCACAATAGACAGTCATTTACCAGGTAAAATACTGCTCATATTGGAAATACAGCAGGATTGAAACAATGGCATTTTCAGTCCCTTCTTTTTCCTTTTCTGCTGCATAACCCTTTTATGCAATTTATGCAACTAAACTTGATATATCAGAAAAAACTTATAATTAACAAATCAGTATGAGGCACCACTTTGGTGGGACCAGTAAATAAAGATTGTTTCTGTGTGGTTTGGGGAACATCCCAGAAGCAAATGACAGAATTAAAACTCGTCTGTGCAGTGAGGAAAGGCATGATCACGCATGGATAAATGCAGCCGTGTTAGCTTTGCCCAGTCTCACTGGGTTCAGGATAACAGAAAGGATTTCAGCTTATGCTGATCCACTGAGTACACACCAGCTGTGTGTACAGAAATCTGAAAATCTGTGCCAGTGTGTGTTCAGGGGTCAGTCAGGCATGTGGCTACCGGCACTGCAGTCACACCCTCCTCTGTAATACCTCCTCGCAGCCCTTTTCTGAGACTGATGTTCTAGAAGCTGTGGAGCTTCCCAGATTCCTCATGGGAAGTGTAACCTGAGTTAACCATCATGCAGAATTAGGACTCCCAAGTGTGATCCAAAAGTCACTGAAATCACCAGAATATTTCTGTTCGTGTCAGTGGAGCAGGTCGCTCTTGGATTGAACTCTCCCACTAATGTAATTATTCTCTACTAAGGGAGGAAAATGGAAAAGTGAAGATGGCATTTTGTGCATCAAGGTCACACAGGCCAGCCAGCTCTCAGCATCTTAAATGGCACTGTACGGAGATTTTATTCTTTTCCAGACATAAACATACGTGAAATGCATCACAGCACGGCCTCCCTCCTGCCACTCAAGGTGTGTTTTGATCGAGAGCTGAGAGATGATGCTCTGCACCTCAGGCAGAGGGGCCATCAGGTCACATGGGGGAAGAGCATCACATCTGACCTGAGCAGAATTAGAGGCAGGGGACAGAATTTGGGAGGACTTTGCTAGGCTGACCCCGTGACAGCTTTCAAAGGCCACGATGGCTCCACCGACCCTGCTCTCACCACACGTGGTCCTTATTGCCAGGACTCTCACCTTCACAGCCTCCTTGTTCTTACATCAGTCCAGCAGAAGACACTTTTGTAATCAAAAAATATTTCTCGGTTTGTTAAATGGTTGTTTTCTAGGAAGTGAATCATCTATACTCTGATTGGAAGCATCAAAAAATCTATATCACTGTCTGGCTTTGTGTTTGTGCTCTGGATGAAATTATAGTAGATCAGTTTAAGTCATGTTAGTTCAAATAAAATTGGATAGAATGGCTCTTGAAAAACAAATAAAACATATAAAAAAAACATGTCTGGTTCAAAACTTTCTATCCAGGGAAGTTTTGGATAGCAAGTTAAGTTCGCTCTAAAACTTTTCAGGAGAATACCTTGTTTGACTATGCTAACTGTATCTATTTATTGATTAAATGAATAATTCAGTTCCTAAAAAGTCAATCCTCTCTGCTCTCCTCCACCCTAACTATGGATGGAAGTCAAGGTGAATCTTTCCATTAACTTCCGTGATCTTTGGATCAAACACTGAAACACGATCATGAGAGTCGGGCATTGATAATGAATCCGGGCACAGCGAGGTTATCTCTGGCCCAGGTATCCGAATACCAGGGTAAAACCAGGGCAATGAGACACAGAGCTGACTCTTACCCCGCAGTGAATTTGTTTGGAGCAGTTGTAAATACAGTGGAGCCAGACACTGCGGACATGAGCTCGGAAATGCGTGTTTTATGGTCTTAGGGGAGATTTGTACCTTGAAGAAAATGGCTTCTGTAAGCAAACGCCAGGCTGTTAATTGTATCACGTTATCACTTGATAATGGAGCGATTTAAAAGTGTGACTACAGCAAACAGGAATTTCTGTTTTGCACCAGACCACTTAAAAAGCCCTACCTTTATGTAGGGCATCAGGACTTTTCCGTGTCACATTCTATTTCCGTTTCTTATTAAGAGCAAAATTGATTTGATGTGCCAGGGGCTTTTCATTTGCATTTCAATTACAGATTTCAGTGGCTTCTTAGGCTTTCCAGGCTTTTAAAGGACTAGTATTTCCTGTAAAATATTCTGAAGAAAAAAATTTAGGAGGTGAGGGGGAATGAAGTTCATTAAAAATAAAGCTTATCACAAGGACTGCCATCCCCACAGTTAAATTCATTGGTGATTGCTCATGTTTTCATTGTTTATTAAATAAGTAAAGAAAAAGTCATTGCTAAAAGCTGAAAACCACTACATGTGAACAGATGACTTCTATGATTTTACATGTCCCGAAGTCTTCATTCACCCCAACTTATCAGGGAGGTAATGAAGTTCCTGGAGGTTGTGTGAAAAGGGATAAAGTCGATAAGGCCAGTAAGAGTCCAGCTGGGGGTGTGGGAGTTTGGGGTCCCAGCACTGAATAGGCAACCAGGGAGCCAGAAAAGCTTCCTTCAAGCTCAAATTCCTGGAGTCACACCTTAGCTGGGATTGCCAGGAACAGGAGACCCAAAACTGAGGTAGAAATCCTGGCACTTGAGCTTTCTGGCTCAATTGCATTTACAAAATTTCAAAATAAAATGTTGGCATGACTTTGAAAACAATTCAAAAAAATCTTCTCTCCAGCCCTTCTTGCATGGAGCACGTCTTCATTTTGAGTAGAAACTACGTATGCGAATCTCAAATCAGAGTTTTCTCCACGTTTTTGTGTGCCAAGAGGAGAGGATCTTCACTCCCAAATAAAAAGCTAAAGATGCAACTGTTTAGTGCAATACCACATTTTATTGCTCTGTCTTTCTGGAACTGAGCAGACTTTTTACCAATCATTTGCTTCTCTCCAGAAGGGTTCTCTTTACCTGGACCTATTGTGTTTATTTATTTATTTATTTGTTTTTGCAATACACGCTGTAGATGATTGTGCACTGTGGGGACTCCCGGCAATGCTGCAATCACTTTCCTTCATTCCACGCACTCTCCCAGCTGGGTCCTTGTGGACCAGCTCTCCCTGCTCCGGCTCCGGCTCCTCTGGCAGAGGAAATGCAGGAAATACAGCCTCCTGCGAAGCAGGAAAGGATTTCCATCCAGTTCGTAATTCACTCTGCTATTTCCATGTACTGCACATGCCCTTTCCTACTGTTGGAAAGGAAATTAAATAATTACACTGCCTGCAAGAAACATGCTTTATGGCACACATTTATGATAAAGTTATGGAGCTGTTGCAATGAAATATTTCGTCAACACATTAAAACAAAGCAAAATCAGTGTGGCGGTAAAAACCTCTTATTGTCCCTGTTTCATCTCTGGTTTTCTTTTGTTGAGTTTATTTAGTGCCTTTATTAAAATATTTCTGTTATAATACTGGTTTTAATGCTGTATTGTTTTTATAACGGTATGATTTTTATTGTAACATCACCTCCAATTTAATATCTCTTTCCATTATACGTGAATTGCTACTAAAACGGAATTGCTCTTGTAATGGATGTAATACCCTTGTAGGAAGTTTTAAGAGCCATTACTACTACATAATTACAAAAGAAAAGCCAGGAAATGGCATGAGGAAGAGGGAAATACTATGAAAACAGGAACTGTTTGTGACAAAGACAAGCAAGATCAAATAGCCAAAGAGACTGGTGGCCTGTGACTGTGGAAACGTATCTCAGAGAGGAAACACAAGAGAGAGACACCACCAGAGCCTGGGCTGGACGTCCTCTCCTCAATTTTTCAAATGAAACTCAGAAGAGTAGGATGAAGCAATGGTTGCCTGCTCCTTGACCATCATGAAATGCCCACCCAGACACTGATTTCCTAGTGATGGTGTCTTCAGAGCATGTAAATGCTCTTCTCTGGTGAACAAGGGGCTTGGGGAAGGGACTGAGCTCACTTACTTGTTTCAGTTCTACTGCCACTAATGTCATATTGCTTATGCTCCCCTTGGAAGCTCTTTGGATGGCTCTTCTTCATCCTTAGTACTTGATCTGCTCATTCAAGCTGAATTTCTGTTACCTTTAACAGAAGCATCCGAGGTTATGCTGGGGTATCCTCACCAGGGAGACCAGTTGGTGTGAATCTGAGAAGGGGACCCCCATGCATCCCACTGTGAAAATCTGGAGAACACGAATCTGACAGTACAGACGTACCAAAAAAAGGGAGTACTCACCTGAAAAGCTGGGGCTAAGTTTACTGAAGTACCTTTAGCTATGGATTTAGATACATAATCTGAGGCACTCATATGTAACAGTAGTTTCTGCTATCAAACGTGCCATGATTTAGTGAAATAATAATAATAAAATGAATCGATGGCCTTAGAAGTTCTACAGATCACCCAGATAAGGCATGGATACATTTTATTTTTCATGTAACATTTTGAGGGAGGAATAAAACCCCTTATGTTCGCACAGTTCTCCTTTGGATCATTGAAACATACGGTAGCAGATTTATGGCAGTTTATCAGAAGATTTGTATATACATGGATACAAACTAAGTATGCATGTAAAACTGTAGCTGGCTCTTTTGCACTCTAGCTGAAATTTATCTCAGGGTGGATCTGCAATTTCCAGAGTGTGAATTATAGTTTGAATTCTGAGTAACAGGACTCACTGTGTTGGTTAGCCTCCATATCTAAGGATAATGCATTTTAATCTCAGCATCTGTCTGGGGTGGTGCAAATTAAAAAAAAAAAACAAAAACAAAAAAAACCCCCAACACACACACACAAAACCCATGAAGCCAGTTTGATGAATTTCTATGATCTTATCTCTAACAAAGCTTTTTCTCTTTGGCAGGGTAGAGTTTTTTTGCTTCAGCGGATAATATGGGAATTCAATCATTGTTTTCCAAAGTACATATTATTTGCAATAGCGTGGTCTGGGCGATTGCCTTTCTCAAAGAGCAGGACAATATTTCAGCTAACAGGGTGGAAATCAATAGCAAAAGATTAAAGCTCAAAGGATGAACAAGTGCACGTGAACCAAAGGAGAAAGTGACAGTGAGAGCTGCCTTTAAGTGATAGCAGGTGCTCCTGTAGCCAAAGAGGAGAAGAACGAAGAGAGACGCTTCAATTAGCTCATCGCTGTGCTCCCGACAGACGCTGCTTTGTTCTTGGCTTTGAAGGAGTCTTTCCTTTCTTCTGATAGGTTTGCAACTCCCTACCAATTTCTTGTTGCAGCTTGAGCCCGTATTTCAGTCAAACCCTGGTCAGTCTGTTATCCTGCTTGATGACTTCTTTGCTAACTACATTCTGAGTGAAAATCAGTTTAGCTCCCCTAGTAAAACAGAATAATTTCGTGGCTGCCCCCATCGGTGCCGGGGCTCTCATTCCTGATAGCGATGCCAAGGTGCTTTGTCTGTACCCCTTCCCCGAACAGCTAAGCTCTCTGCAAATGCCGGGGTCAAATCATCAGAGTCAAATAAGAAAATTACCAGTTAGAAATTATTAGGAAGAAAACAGAACAAAAAATTATGCAGCCACATGCTGAGTACCGTGTGCAACTTGGCTCCACTCTTCTCTAAAAGGAGAGAGAAGGGCTGGAAAAAGGCAGCACAGATACCCCGACCTGCGGTGGCTCCCACAGAAGGAGTGGTTACACAGAGTAGGATGCTTCAGTTCGGAAAAGATTTGGTCTAGGTAGCATACAGTTAGAGATTACCTAAATTAGGAATGGCATGCATGGGACAAACAGGGAGCAACTGCTCTCTGCTTCTTCCAGCTGGGGAGCTGGCGAGGAGCAGTGCAGTTGGCAGGTCTGAAAGAAAAACAAAAGTAGTACTTCATTGCCAGTGTGCATTTAATCTGAGAAACTCCTCTTTGCAATATATTGGGATGCTGAAGGATGCCGTGGATGCACTGGACGCTGCTACAGATTCTGACTGGATAATTTCATGGATGAATAGTCTATCCATCCTGTTCCTTGCTAGGAATTGCCTCAGCCCTGAGTGCCAACTGCTGAGAGAGTGCTGTAAAAACCTTCTGCCTTTGTGTTCTGGCATCAGAGGTCAGAGGGGGGATCGGGGACCAGTCAACCTCCAGGCCTTACCAGTACAGCCGAGTGTATGTAAACACTGACTGCATTGAGCCCCGATTCTCCAGTTCCTGCCTGGGATGCGCTCAGAGATCTCTACCAGCAGCACTCCGACTCCCTCCCTCCGTGTCTCCTCTCATGCTGAGGAGGGCTCAGGCTCACGGTTTTCCTTGCTGTGAGAAATTATGCTGCATGAGCTAATCCACACTGTTAGCCCAGGGCAAATAAGGGTGGTGGGACGTGCAGCGTGGGCTAAGCTGGGCTGAATGACTTTGTGTTTGCTGTTCCTAGAAGTTCGCATTGCTGTGGATCTGCTGGTGCACAGGAGCTTGTTAAGTAAGATGCAGTAACTTCGTTACGTACCTGCATAAGCAGAGAGGGAAAGAGGGCAGGGAGGGAGAGAAGAAGGAGAAAGAGGGAGGGAGACAGACTTTTGGCCACTAGCATGTTTTCACAGAGAAATACGAGTATCACAGTCTTGAATGCTTTACTTAGTTTTGGGGCTGTGACAAGCAATTGCCTTGACAGTTGTGCTTGGCAAACTGATGTAAACAGGTCCCTTTGCCAGACTGCTCCTGCCATGGCATTAGGTGTTCTGCCGTCACGGTCTCGTTGGCTGTCCTTCACTCTCACTCCTGCCTGCAAAGGTGAAACAATGCCAGCATTGATCCTGTACATGCTCATAACACTTCTGATTCCCAAAGACCACAGAGAATTTTAACCCTTAAATGGAATTAAATTGCATTTGGTGGGAGTTTAGGGTCCATTGATTACCTTAGGAACACATACCTTTGCCAGAATTTGGTCCATCTCTGCCATGCAGGCTGGGAGCAGAAGAGGATTCCCAATATGCCCCATTTGAGTGTGGTTCAGCTGAAGTTCTGCCTGTGAGCAAGTGTCTAACTCTGCAGTGCAGAGATTTTGTCTGGACTTAAACTATGCATTATTTTTCAGGATGAAAAAAAAAAAAATCCCCGTGTATATAATTCGATTCAGTTGCAAAGGTTGAGAATTAACATATTTATTCTAAAATGACGGTGGAAATTCTGCAGTCATTAGCCTGAAGCTGGGGATTCAGATAAAAATAAATAAAAAACCCAAACTGGTCTTCAAATCAAGCCACAAGGCTTGAATTCCCCACACCACCAGTGTTAGGGGCTAAGTCTAGCAAGTTGGAGAGCTAAGTCTACCTATTCGGAGATAATTCTAGCAAAAGCCTTCTGATTACTTTGCTGCCCAGCAAAATACAATAATAAATTAGAGACTTTCCCAGTGAAGTTAAATACATTAAAGAGCTCCTGTAACAGGAGCATCACCTTCTCCATATCAGGATGACTAGTGCCTAGCGTGACAGTAAATATGTTCTGATTCCTCTAAACCCCTGTGCCTGCAGTGAGGTGCTGGAGGAGGAAGACTCTGCCTCTCTCAATCAATGCTCCTGTGCAGGACATCTCCTCTTCTGCTTCAGGTGACAGGTAGGTTGCTTCGACATTTGCTCCAATTGCTTCCATTAATGGGTAACAATTCCTGAAGGAATTTCCTCACTGTCTGACCTGGATGACTGTGTTGCTGAGCCACGCAAGCCAGAGAGCCAAAAAATGCCAGGCTGGGATGTCTACCAGGTAATTTCCATTCAGATGAGGGGAAGCAGTGATGGTAGCAAAGCACTGAGTAGGTAGAACAACACTGGCAGCACCAAGGTATCTCTCACCTGTGCTGACAGGTCTCTGGAGACCCCACAGAGTGGCAGCAGGCTTATAACCTCAACAATTCTTAAAACATATATAATTTCATGGGGACAAGGAAGATAGTGTCACAGCAGCAGAGCAACCCAAATCAGCATGGTTCAATGCACAGGAACCCACTTGAAGAAAACCGAGAGGTCAATGCCATAGGTCAACAAAATGCTATTGGAGTGACCCACTGCTGAAAAGCTGTGGGTAAATCCCTGTGTTTGCATGTGTAATATCTGGTGCAAAGTTAGTTGGGATGAGGCAGGGGACAGTATGACAGTTTTTTGATAGCCCCTTCCAGCCTTAAGCTTTACAAAGTCAGCCTACATCCAATGCCCTTAGAAATGCAAAGGTGGAAATGGTCCATATTTCAGGTCCAACAGCACAGTGATGGGAATGTTATCATACTCTTCCTCTGAGCCTCAGCTAAAGCCAGAGGCAAGGTAACTATCTGGGACGAGCTGCCATTCGCAGGCAGAGTGGTAGGGATGTGCGATTCCCTGCTAAGAGAAGCCACTTGGATGAGCTATTAAATTTTTTCAAGATAAATCCACACTTACCATGTCAAAGGCAGCACCGTAAACAATATCCTCTGTTTCCAGCCACAGGAGAGAAGCAAGGTGAGCAGAAAACTGCAAAGGCTGCCAGAGCCTCCCTTGTTGCTCAGCACCCTCTTTAACTTCTGCTTTTTATGACCAAAACAAGATTCATAGTCTCCTGTTCCCGGTTAGCTTTACTGAAGAAGTGAAAGGTTGATGTTGCCAATAAATGACCCTAATACCCATGGCACACCAGTGATATAGGGATGGAGGCCATGAAGAAATTTTGGAGGACTGAAAGGAAATAAGACTGTAGCTTAAAAGAAGGTCAAAGTGCAGCTACAGAGAGAGCACAGAATTAAAACTCAGTCTGTATTTTTCTCTGTGAATTATAAACCGGTGCAACGATGCTGCAGGAACTCTGATGTGCCTCTGGCTTTCAGGCATGTCAGTTCTCTTCCTGTAGTTTTGTCTCTATAAAGTCTTACCAGCACTTGTGTAACAACATTTTGCTGGTACCATGCACGGCGAGAAAAGGGTAGGGGGAGAGTCACACTCAATGCCTGTTTTCTCATGTTATTCCCCCAAAAGGCAGTTTTATAACAGAAGTTCAAAGTTGAAAGTTTATGGTGGTTTATGACATAAAAATTCAGGGAATAAAAATAATGAGAAGCCAACAAAATAATTATGCTTGTATTTTATTTCTTTTTTCTTTTGAAATTCTTCTAGCTGGGGTTGAATAGGGTAGATTTAGAATAGCTATCAGGAAGAAATTTTTCACTGTGAGGGTGGTGAGGCACTGGCACAGGCTGCCCAGAGAAGTGGTAGATGCCCCATCCCTAGAAGTGTTCAAGGCCAGGCTGGATGGGGCTTTGAGCAACCTGGTCTAGTGGAGGGTGTCCCTGCCCATGGCAGGGGGGTGGAACTAGATGATCTTTAAGGTCCCTTTCAACCTAAACCATTCTATGATTGATTCTACGATTCTATGATCTTTCTCCCAAATTTGCCAGAATTGGCATCCGGTTGTGTTCCTCATTGCATACAACGTTTCCACTATGCCTTGTCTGACCCTGTCTGGGTTTGAGGTAATATTAATATTATTTGACCCAGTAATAATTTACTTATGGTTTAGGCACTTACAGTAGCATTTACTGATAAGGTCTACTGGAGAAGTCCAAGCACCTCTTAGGATTTGGGCTACAAAAACACCTCCTCTGTGATTCAGGAACAAAATTCTCATTTGTGGAAGAAGATAGATGCTAATGTGACTCTGGCACCTAATGTAGTTAGCTAATTTAGGTGCAGAGTTTCTGTCCTGCTCAGAGATCTTCCTTATTGACACAAGACCAGTCCTCATTTGCTTCTAGTGGCTGGGCTGGACACAGCACCCTTAGAGGAGTCCCAAGCCCTTGGGGAGTCACTGCACCTGGTACTTAGCACTGGGGGGAAATTCCTGGGAAACTTGACCTCTGATGGACACAACTCATCCAAATTCCAGCAATTCCCACACCAACATGAGCTCCCCCTTAGAAATGAGAAAAACCAGCCTGCAGAAGAAATGGAGAAATGTTGCCCTGCTGAGACACTGGGTATTTAAGTGTTAACCAGCTTGGAGACAAAGGGAAGTCCCTGTAACTTTCTGATACCACCAATTGCAGGGTTATGCGGCGTCTACATCATGTGACAAAAATAACACCTGCAGCGTGGCTCAGGTAACGGCTCTCTCGCCGTGTTTTCCTTCCAGCCCTACAGTACCTCCCCACTCATAGCTCAGCAGCAGCAGGTGAATGCACAGCCCCGCACTGACAACAGCCCAGAAGCAAGAGACACATGCAGCAACCTGGAGAACAAAACATGCCACCGGTATTTATTAACATAGCCTTGTAAATCAAAACAGTCTGCCTGTCTGGTGTCTTGTCCGGAAATTATTGGCTCATTCATCTTAGCCATATTAAGCAGGCCACATTCATCAAGGTCGCATAAAAAGAGGTATAAAAAGACTATTCCTAGACAATAGTTACATGCTGGTACCATGCCTACAGCAACTGCCCATTTCGCAGGGATGTACCAGTTGGTTGGCATTGCCATGTGGTACGGAAGGAGATGGAAAAGGCGCATAGCTTCTCTGTGTAGGTGTACAGGCAAGGGATACAAAAAGAGGTGAAACCCAAAGAAACTTCAGGTCAAAATAATGGCACAGGCTGAAACACACTGAATTCAAGGACCTTATTCTGGTGATGTGGATATTTTAGAAAAGATTTTGTGCAACTGTATGAATTAATATGCATGAATTCTCTCTCTCCTCCCAGTATACCCCCCTGAAATACTGGGAACACAGACCTGTATTGTGTATATATTGTCGCAAACATCTGGAATAAACTTTTGCTGGTGTTCACTCATTTGATAAAGTAATTGTCAGCAATGCTTCAATTTGGATAAACTTCCAGCAGTACACAGGCTGCATCTCACTGGACCCAGCTGCCAACACTCTCCCATTCTTGGCTGCTTGGTGGCCACATCCCGCAGGTGGCTTTTTAGCCCCCTGACTGACGACATGGCCATTTTTCCGCTGGCCACCACATCAATGTCAGTAGGTCCAGGGCAACTATTTGAATCTATCTGTTCCCTTTTATCATTCAGGATTTCTCTTCCAAATCAAATACAAGCAATTTTTAAATGGTTGACACTAAGTCCACAAAGTGGAATTATATTTCTCTCCCCATGAGTGCTATAATGTTTAGAACATAGGGGGACTCTATAAGAGTAGTATATAATTGTGCTGGGCAGTGCACAGACACGCAGGGACAGCCTGCCTCTGTGAGTTCCCACACTGAAAGACAATCTTTTTCTGAAGGAATTTATAGTCTAATCAGACAAAACAGAGGATGGCTGAGAAATGGGGGTAGCATCTTGCAGTGAACGCATATCAGTAGAGCTCACTCACGGAGGAAACCTGTCAAACTGCTTAAATTTTAAAAAAAGAGTATTTTCTTGGGATTTTTAACAAAAAGAAAGTGATGAAAATGGGTGTTTTAAAAATCAGAGGTTTTAAAAGTCATCTTTTTGATCTACTTTATTCAAAAAAAGTTATACACAGGCAGTACAGTAGCCTCTGGGAAATGATACACCACACACATTTTCCTATTTTGCTTAGAAATGAAAGGCATAGTATAAAGCCTCTGTTCATTTCCAAGAGAGTCAAAATCACATATGTAATAACACATGGTAGTAAGTATTTGTAAATATAATATTTTGGATTTTTTTCTTTTATAATTGCAGAGTCTTTTTACTGGATTGTTCTTTGCCCACTTCACTGTACACCCACTTTGACCTAGTCACTACCTATATGTGTTGGAAGACAGAATAAATGTTAAAAACCTTAAAATCATCAGAGATACATTTTCCATAGATCACTGTCATAGCCTTAAGGCCTGAGAGCCAGTGAACCCCTAGAGCTTGCTGTAGATGGTTATATCGTTAGAAATCTTAACATCCCAGCTCCCGGAGACAGGTGTTTCTAGTGATGACGGGTAAAGCTATTACATCTTAAAACACTGCCTGCTCCATGCTCATATAATGCTACTATAAATGGTCAAAGCAGAGCAATTTGGGGAACAAATTACAGCACAGAGGCACCATGTTGTACGTGTGCTGTTCTGGGATGTTCCTGTGAATGGGATTATTTCTAAAAGGAAAATTCCACTTTAAGAAGAAACACTGAAGATTTTGGAATTAATATTTTCTTTGTTGGACTGAGAAAGAGATCTTAAAATTTCATGCATGTGTGTGTCTAAGTGTAGGACAGAGGAGGGAATCCTGCCTTGTGAAAGCTGATGGCCCCGGACAGGGGATGCAGGCGATGGAGGGTCAGTTCCTTGCTCTGAACCTGTGGAGATCCCAGCCAATGCTCTGGCTGCAGAACCAGCTTCACACGTGGACATTGTGGTAATTTCCTCAACAAGGAAGCCCCAAGAAAGGTAAGACAAGACTTGGCTCTGTATGCCATTTGCTGTGTTACATCTCCTAATCTGAGTTACAGCTGCTGTGGCCCCTCTACCTATGCCACTGTGATGAGGAATTGAGTAATGTTTCCCAGTGCATTGAAACCTGTTTGTATACCTCCACTAGTAAACAGGGAAAAAGAAAGGGCAAAAGAAAGCTTAGAAAAGAGAAGGAATTGAAAAGGTCTCGTTACATAAAATATACATACTGTATGTTCTATGTATAAACATGGTATATACATAATGGTGGCTAGCTGTTGCCCATGGTCCCTATACACGACCAGAAGAAATGAGCATGGAGGATGTGTTGGGTCTGTCTTAAATGCAGGGGGGGCAAAACACTACCACAGGCTGCTGGGAACTGTGAAGTCTCTTTTGCAGAAGAGGTTAAATCATGGGCAGATCAAGCATGTTGTGAAGGATTTCCAGAGAGTGGTGAATCTCCTTTCACCAATGGTCCTCACCACAGGATCTCCTGAAGCTCCTTCTGGCCCACCTTTTTTACATCTTGATGGGGTTTTTTGGAAACGTTGTCATCTCAGCCAGCAAATCACTACACTACAAAATTCCAAATCAGGCCAGCATTTGCCCAGAAATGGGAGGAAGAAGATGTTAAGTCCCACCAGAGCCTGTCTGCTGCAGTGTGGTACCAAATGGCTACATGGCTCCTGATCCTGAGCTGAGCCTGCCCGGGGCTGTGCGATGGGGATTAACCAGATCAGCTCCCTTCCCTGACTTGGGCAGCCCTGCACTGCATCCACAGCCCTCAGTGATGTTACACTGCGTGTGGGAGGGAAGGGAAGTGGCAAATATATTTTCAAGGTATGTCCACTGCAAATAAATCACCCTCTATGAATTATGGAGTGAGAAGAGGTACACAGCACGATACCGCTGTTATAAATGCCGGTGTTATTAGTTGTGCTGGGGCGCTGGAGGAGACAAATCGGTGTGGACGGAGCATGGATGTGTGGTATGAAGATTAGGTATGATGGATTAGTGTTGCATTTCTCCAGGACTGCAGCACTGTCTGAGACCTGCGTGTGGTCAGACGGCTTCACGTCTGGAGGGGCAGAACACGATGGCATGGCAGGGGGGATTTGGTGGCATTATATTGGCGGCCATATCGGGATATGCAGAGGCCGCGATTCATCACTCGGGTTCCTTATTTCTGATTTCCTGTTGCTTCTGAACAACAAATGGAATTGCAAAGGCAAGGCTGTGCGACAGCGGGACTCTCTGGGGTGGCTGCAAGTAACTGACAGGTATAAATTGTAGGCCCTGCAAGCAGTTAGGAGGCCTGTGGGAATAACAGATATCATAACATGAAGATGAAGGTCAGCTACGATGCCGTGAACACGGAGCGATCGCCCACTATATTATAGGGTCTTTAGGAACTAGCAGAACTCCCCAGCCTTTCGCAGCCACCGCAGATCAGAGGGCTGCTCGGCGATGCCCGTGAGAACCAGGGATGGCTGCGGGATGGGGCAAAGCCCCCAGCCCCCTCCGGGGGTTCGGTCTGTCTGTAGCTGTCAGGCAGGAGGGATTTGCCTTGGGTGTTTTTCGCTGTAGTATAACTCCCTGGAATTTAATAAGCACAGAACAGGAGATTCGGAGGGAACTCATGAATCTCCCCTGGCAATATAATCCAAGTGTTTCTGTGATGCTTATATTCAAAGTGGGGTAAAAATAAAAATATTGACTTACTTGCTGTTATCCAACACAGTTTATTTTCACTAAGGTATTTCACCAAAGTATTTTGGAATAAAAATATTAAACCAGAAAAAGCAATAGAGCATTTACAAAGATCTCATTGCAAAATTTCTCAACCGTAGCCTATTTCTCAACCACAGAGATACACCTTTCTTTTTTTTTTTCTTTTTTTTTTTTTTTAATTTGATTCTAAGCTTAAAGGAGGAAAAGTCACAGCTTTGGGGAGAGGGAGAGTTTACCCCTGTTTCCAAACAGTTCTTAGGTAAAACATTCAGAAGTGTGTGAGTGACTTAGGAAAGTATGTTTTTCTCTTCAGAAGGGACATGGGTTGTTTGGCAATTACTGCCAGGCATGCACTGGGCGATAAAGCTGCCTGCAGAGATTCAGAACAAAAGCAAAACTGGATCACGAAGCAAGGTCCGTCACGGATTTCCTTGCTTGCTGGGACAGGGAATCCAAAATTACCAGCCTGGGTTTGGAAACAGTTTGTGAACCCTGCTGTGTGCTCCTGAGCAGAGGCTGGTTGGCTCTAAGACAGGTATGGTAGACAGAATTTGGCTCTGGGCTCTTCTTCACTTGCCACTGCCGACAATTCCCCCAGGCAGAAGGGAGAGGCTTGGGAGATGAGCTGCCCTGAGCCCTCACCTTCTCTTAATGGGCTGCTGCATGCCAAAGGGTGGCTTGTGCTCAGGGACAGGTACCTGGAATAATGCAAATTGCTAAAATGAGCTTTAGTTGGAGATGTAATGGACTATGTGGATGGAGTCCAAATGGGGAGATGTAATAGACACTCGGCAATGAATTATTTCCCCAAACCCCAAGGAACTTTCACAGATCTGATGCGTAAGGATGCTTTTCACAGCTGCAAATGAAGAGCATTCTGGTAACAGCCTCAGTCTCTGGTAAATTCTGCAGGGATTTTGTGGGCTCTGATCCTTGCTGTACCCTAATTTCCACTCTCTTCACTAGGGCCCTAATGTGAGGAGAGTCTGGTTTCATTTTCAGTCCAAACCAGGCAAAAGGCAAATCCTCATCAGCCCCTAGCAGATGTGATGGGCCGATCGTTATTGAAGATGATGTATTTGGGATTTGTAATTAAAATTAAAGCTATTTGCTATAAAACATGTAGAATTTAATTCCTTTCATTAGATATCTTAGGCTAATTGTTGCATCCAGCAGGGAGCAAATGGCATTGTAATTGCTTGATATCTCATGCTGGTTTGATTAGAAGACGATAGGAATGGGAAAAAAGAGAGATAACTCCGAGAAGGGCTTTATCTTTCTTTCTTTGATTTCTGCTTGGTGCCAAGCATTTCTAAAATAAAACAGAAATTTTCAAACTGTCTCTCTGTTCCCACCTCAGTGAGAAGCCTATGGGGTTGAGGAGTGAAAAAGCTGTTTTTATTTACCCCTGGAGAGTTGCTGAGACTCTCCGTTGAGGAACAGCGCTGTTTTAGAGCTGAGCTTAGTAAGCACTCGCTGGTCATGTAGAGGAGTTCTCATGAGGATTCTCGCCATCCTTCTGCCAGGGAAACTGAGGCACAGAAAGGCAACATGTTGGATCTCATGTCACAGAACGTAAGTGGCAAGGACAAAGTCTGAGCACAAAGAGCGTCCATTTTCTTGTAGGGTATACAGCTCTGAAATGACTGTGGTGAAGTGCAGGAAGGTGATGGAGGTGTGAAATACTACTGAGTCACAGAGGACTGCTGCCACTCCTGGTTTTTAGCTACTAAATTATAGTCCCCATTCTTCCAACGCACACTAGGCAGAAGTCTATTATGGGTGGTGTTTGGGATAGGTAGTGGGGCATGCACATCTGTGTGTGGGAAATAAAACTTCTGTTGCAGCTCTGAATGCGGCATGCAGCTTCCTAACAGCGCCCGTGCAATGCCCGTACCACCCTCTGTGCAGAATGTGGCAAACAGCACCAGTTCAGTGCTGATCCCGGGATTAACACAGCTAACCAGGGAAACACTTCTCAGTGGAGGACCAGTGCTGTGGGTCAGACCGTGTCTCCTCTTTGGACGCTCACAGAGATGGGAACAGGGCACAGAGTTAATGACAGGCAGAAAAGTCCAGGGAAAAGAAGATCTAAGAGGAGAGAGTTCGAGAGAGGAAAACAAAGCAAATCTAGTGTAAAGAAATATCAAAAAGCAATTCCACCTGTGAAATACAGGTTTAGAGGGGGCGTGGTACACTCGGGATAAGGCAGACGGCAAAGCTGTCCTCGGCTCCCTGTACAGGCCAAAGAGCCACAGCTGGGCACCTGGTGGGTTATGCTGCGGGCACCCACGGTGCTGCAGGACAGCGATGGGTGTAAAGGAAAGAAGGGAGGTGGGAAGACAAGGCTGATGGATTTTGGCCTTTTCATGGGAATTTAAAAACTGACCACAGAGGAAAACCTTTCTCTGGCAGAGATAAAGGCAGGAAAGTTACCTTTGTCTGTGTCGGAGACTTGCAGGATGTGGGAGATGTTACCGTGGCAAAGTGAAAATAGCAGCCTCTACAGTGAGGCTCCTCTTTTATTTCAGTCTTTAACAGGAGACTTTTTCACATTCTCCCTGTGCAATGGTTGATACAATGCCACCACCGTGGCCTCAGAGAGTCCAGCTCAGTCAGCTGCCCCCATACCACTCCATCCTCAACAGCGTGCGAGCCAAGGCCCACGCAGGAGGCTTCAGCCCCCAGGAATGACCCTTTTATTGAGAAGCAGGCTGCACATGGCCCCACTCACATTGCAAGAGGCAGGTCACGCCTCAGCCTTTTAAAGATGTCTTTACAGTACTTGCTGCTTCAGACTCTGAGCACCTCATAATGTGTATTAGCATCCTTTCCCCAGCGTTTCTATGAGATAAGGAAATGCTTCTGCCTTCATTTTTTCAGGTGAGGGACAAAGGCTGATTCACAGAGGTCCTTCAAGTACCACAGACATCTTCTGACCCCATGCTGAAGCTCATGTGGCCCTGCAAACATCCAAGTTTCACACCTGGGCAGGTCACCTCAGGTGCCGTGAGTTAATGAAATTCATAGGCAGGGCTGAAATCAGCTCTGCAAAGGCTCTGAGGCACTGTTTTTTAACCAGAAAAAGGGCAGGACCAGGGTAGGGTTCCTGCCTGGAGCGTACTGATCCCTGAGGTGGCCGGGCTGGAGCAGCCGTGCAGGGATGCACCGATGCCCAGTGGCACCCTGCAAGCAGGAGCCATGGCAGGGGACGTGTGGCTGGCAGAGGGTGACAGCAGGGTCTGGGAATGGGTCTCTTCTGCCACTGCGTTTGAAAGGGACTTCAGAAACTTTGTGAGCGGGAAAATTTTCTTTTGTGTCTCTGGGTATTAAATGTGGTGGCTACTTCTCCTGCCCTCCTTCTTCTTTTACAAAGAGGTTTGCCACTGGGTTTTTCCAGCCCTTCCTACATGATGACAATCTGTTATTGAAGTTTTTCTCCATCTGTGCTGCCAGCTATGACTGGCTTTTGCTAATACAGGTATGCAGGCAGCTTCTGCGCTTTCTGCTTTTAACTTTTTAAAATAATCTCCCGCACACATCAAATAAGCTCCTTGTGCATGAAGTTTGTCCACGCTGTGTGTGACATTTAAGTTCAAAAACCAAACCTATAGTTAACTGCTCTGCACCAGGCTGTATTAAGCCCATCTAAGCAAGACTTTTTCTAGTGAGTAGAAGTGGAAAAAGTCTCTGTGGCTGTTGTACTGTCAGCTTTCCTATCCAATTTAATTAGTTCTGTGGAGCTCCTTGACTAAATTTGCATATAATTTATTCTTCCCTCCCTTTCCTTGTTATATGCGTTAATTATTTTCATGCGGCACGCTCAGGGCTCGCAGATGAAGCGCAGATCTGGGCGAACATCTCTGCCTCCGGCAGGCGGTCACCCCGGGGAAGCACGGCTGTGAATAGGTACGGGAGGAGAAAATTGCGTATGATAAATCTGGAGTTAGGCAGACTGAAAGGCGGGATCGGAGCAGTGGGAAGCTGCTGGGAGTCTGGGTCTTCTCTGAGTCTGTGCATACAAATACAGAGGTTGATGGAGAGTGGCTTTATGAAACCAGCTTCTGCTGCTAGCTTAAGGGTCAATACTCCTTCGATCCCTTTGGGATTTTGGTTTGGAGCTCGCGGACAAGACTTTAAGAGAAATAAAACTGCACCTCTAATTTGAAGTGGGTTTTAGGGGCACAAACGGGGTGTGCCAAGGCATTGCCTGGGTGCAGGCTGTCACGGGAGGGAGCGGTGCAAGGTTCCAGGGCACGCGTGGCAGATATCACCACTGGAGAGAGCGAGTGGGACGAAATTAGCCGCAGGTTGAAGACTGATGCTCCTGTCACCGCTATCGGGGCTGCTGGAGCAATAACACACCTCCCTCAAAACCCAAGGGCTGCGGCGAAACCTGCAGAAACCGGTTTTATTTATTTGTTAGATAGAGATACATGAAGTGAAAAGCTGATGGTTTCACACCAGTGTCTAAAATCACTACGGTCATTAATCAGGACCTGAGTCTCCCAAATAGTTTTCTCCTTCTTTGGAAGGAAAGGTAGGGTGCTACTGCCTGGCCCCGGGAATGACCACAGGCTCCAGCTCCCAGGTCTTCCTGCTGCTCCTTTTGTTGTGAGGAAGTAAAAAAAATTAAAAAATAAAAAAAATCTGCCTACATGCTGATAGAATAGCAAATTTCCTCCTCTTACTTGATTGCAAAATCTAGGTTTATCTCCACCTTTCCCTTTGCATTTATTTGCTTACAGGGACTTAGAGGAATTCAGATAAGCACCCTCCTTTTCTCTGTGGTGGAGCTCTGGTTTGACAAGACGAGGAAAGGGGCTGCTTACTGGTCTGCCATGCATTCAAATGAAGATAGTAGCAATCGAGTTCTGCATGATAAGCATAAAAAATGGTCATTTTATGCTAGATCATCTCCTGTTGTGCAAGGTAAAAGCGTTTTGCATCTCTGTACAACAGAGACAGAACCACTTAAACGCAGTCCAGAGGTATATTTTGGTATCTCCCTAAGTAATGCCATTACTGATAATTAGGAGACTATCCTGTGGCCTGTAGTTACTTCTAAATTTATCAGTGGGAAAACAGTTTGTGGGAGCTATTGCATCTTGATTTTCTTATTAATCCATCTGTACAGCTGTGTTCTCCCACCATGGTAAATGTCAGATACGGGAATTGGCAGAGTGGACAGAGGAAATACTATGTCTGGAAGGCACAGATTGTTGGCTGAATAAACCTCCCCCAGGAAAGTGTTTGGAGAAATGTGAGCAGGAGGACAGGAAAGGGGAAACCTGATTCCAAACACAAAGAGGAAATTTAGTTTAAATACCTCAGCCAATGGAGCTGAGATTTTTAACATATGACATGAGTAAACAATTCTTCCTTTTTGATTGTGTTATTTACTGCATAATTTAGAGGAAGATTTTTGTCACCCTTTGCTACATAATTGAATTTTTACAATGCTGTTAATAAAAATATACATCAAATGTGACAATTATTATTCTTCGATGGATTTTTGTATTATTTCAGTCTGAGAGAGTTATGAGAAAACATTAAGGATAACTGTAAAGATGTATTCTGAAATAATTTCTATGATTTATTATTTCTTAAAATTAGTGAAAGACTTGGATGTCTTCTCTACTTCTGTGAAGTAATGCTGAGTTTTCAGAGAGAATCGATATATTTTAACAGTCGTAAAAGAGGGGCCAATCCTGCAGTCACCTTCAGGTAAAAATCCCATTTGTTTCCACAGGAGTTTTGTCAGGGTAAGGGAGACGGCTGCATCAAGATGCAGAAACGTATGTAAAAAAATGTCACTTCCAGTATGTCATTTGTTTGAGTGTTGAAAACAGCATTATCCTTTCATGTCCCATACAGTGAGGCAGTAAATCATTTTTAAAAAGGTTTGGAGATAAAGAAAAATACATTTGACCCTTTGTGCTTCATCCTGGCCCCTTACTTATGTCACTCCCTTCGTTTCTGGGGGACATGTTCGAGAACAAAGCTGCAGAATTTAGTTGTGTACACAAGTGGAACAACAGTGCAAATCTCTACAGTTTGCCTTTCCACCTCATGAGATGTAAACTGACGGAGTTCAGAAAAATATTTCCTTGTCTTTTTTATTAATGGATGGGAAAAAAACCCCAACATTAAACATCTGTCATTAGATTTGTTTGGGACAGTAATTTCCAGCTGAAGCATTTCTTAAAAGTATATTTATCCTTTGAAGAAGAGATGGTATTATTTCCAGAATGCACAAAATGATGATTTAAATATGTTTTCTGATAATGGGACCACTTTGTTAATGAACAGTAATTTTCTGGCTACCTCCGGAGGAATTAAGCTCATGGATTATATAATACATCTGTGAAAGCTTATCTGATTGCCCAGTAATTGTGACCTCATTGTGGGTTGTGCAATTAAGCATTAAGCTACTATTTGGCACCATGGTTAATTGTGTTTTACTTTTCTGATACGCTTGTTGACAATACGGAACAAAATTACCGATAACAGCGGAGGGGTGGGAGGAACAGCGCTATCTAAGCACCGTCCCCACGCAGCACTGCAGGTGCCCCTCTCCAGCGGGGAGGGGATAATTAAGCAGGCAAAGAGCTAATGACAGTGGGGAGACTGTCACATCCAGTGCGAAGGCTTTTAGGCCAGGCACCAAAGTCCTTTTGCTTTCAAACCAATGTGTTATGCTGAAGGAGGCCGGTGGGTTCGACATGCAAGGGAGCAGTTTTGCAGGGCGAATTTGCAGTTATGTCTTTTGGATATTTTCCTGCACCAAGTCACAGCTCCACAAATACAAATAGTTGCTTTGGAATGTGCAAAGCAGTGACATTTTAGAAACTCTTTGGGGGGAAATTATGCCCAAAATATAGGTGTTAGTCAAGTTGAAGGTGGATTTTGGAGATGTAGTGAGAGAGATGAGATCAAGATGAGCAAAAAAGCAATGTTTACAGGAAAAGATGCATGACTCAACACTGGGAAGGGATCTCAACTCTTCTAACCCTCCAACCAATGTGCCAAAATCTTCACGTGACCAAGAGCCAGGAGATGCTTACCTGGTACTTCAGAGAGAGCAGGGACTTTGGGAATGGTTGATGGGTGGAAACCTATATGGTCACAACATTAATTGCAAAGCAGGGATTCACATGTGGCTCTCCTGTAGGACAACTCATTGTAGGCACTGGTGGATTTTCCTATCTTCCCTACCAATGACTTATGCTGTGCATTGCTCCCTGCACCATCAGTGCCCTCCTGCTTGATGCATGACACAACTGAGCCTAAGAGCCAGCTCTGAGCTGCTGAAGAGCCGCAGGTCCCTGTGTACTAGAACTGGAATGTGAATCAGGATGGAGAGAAGAAATAAATTTGTCAGTTCTTTCATGCTGAGAGAAGCAAGAAACGTAAGCAGCCACTGTGACTGATTTCAATAATGCAAAATGAAGAAGTATTAAGGGCTTTTTATTGTGGTGTAGTCATCCCTTCTCAATTAAACGTGCTTGGTCTTGGACGTCCTCCTCTTTGGACTCTGCCATCTTTTGAGTAGTACATCAACAGTACGCCCTTTTCCGTCATGATGTATTGTGCTCGTATATCTTCAGAGTGAGCTTTCTTTCTAATGATCTATTAGTGAAATGCATCATTTGAGTGAGGATGATGATGATGATATACTACTCCATGGATGATGCCATCCAAAGGAAAGAAAAGGTCAGACAACAAATTCAATAGAGTTATTGGATAAAAGTCAGGCAACACATCATCTCCGAGGCCGCTTTCCTAATGCCAAGGAGGATTGCTGATATAAGCAATGCATTCCGGGGACCATTTCTTTTATGACTGTGCCTGAACTGACCCCTGAACGTCAAGGGAAAGCAGTACTTTGGATCACCTGAATTGAGAGAGAATCAAAATGTTTTTGTGTTTGAGACTATGCGTATGACAGGTTCAGCATCAAATCCCCAGGCAGCATATATCTTCTGTTCTTCTGGCCATGCTTCTGTCTTCTGGGTGCACATTGACAAGCGTTGCATGCAAGTCTCTCTGCCTGGGCTAGTTCTAAATTATGTGCATCTTTGTAGAACTTGATCACTTGGTTCACTGCAACCATATAAGGTAGTAGCAAATAAGCTTTTTTGTGAGTTAGCAGTGGAGGATTTTAGAATAACACCTACAAAATTCTTACTTTATTGCAATCGTTTCCTTCATCAAGTCTGAAAATATATTTTAAGATCTCTTCCTCTTTTCCACAACATTCAAAACCCCTGCTATGCTCAAGCTGAGCAAAAAATATTCAGTATATCTTAGAGGGAATTTTTTTAAAAAGGTATGGATTTTTATATTCTCTCATGTGTCTTGTTTGCTTTCTTCAAATCCCAGAACTTTGCTGTGGAAGGGCACTGAGACACACATAAATAATGTGCAGAGCTGTATCCCAAAATGGCTTAATTGTTTAATGCCTACTGAAATGTAAATGAAGCTTATGAAAGCACTAAGAGATTCATCTATCCATCCAAGGTCAATATATTGAGCAAGGTGCAATTTGCTATGGAGGAGGGGTCTTCCAATGAATATTCTTGATTTTCAGAAAAAGGCTTCCGGCTGGCCCCTCCCTTCAAGCCCCCCAATACTTGCCTTTGCTGATAATCATGAACAGTTTTGTCGTGCCGAGACGTGACATCTGACTGCTTGATTTTGCTATTTGACATGTGAGAATGACACGTGACAAGCAATGCAGCTTCTCAAACAGTGGGAATATGACCTGGCATTGGCCTTGAAAAATTGGAAAGCACGCTTTTGAAGCGAAGGCCAGTTCTGTGCTGTACGGACATCTCAAGGTGCTGGGGGTGAGTTGGTGCCAGCCGCTATCCCCAGCATCCCCTTCTCTGCAGAGCGCAGGGTGTGCTAGCAGTTGTATCATTATAAGGGTGGTCAGACATCTCCCAGCTGGAATCTGTGTATTCAAAACACAATGCATACGCTTAATCTGTTCCACCAGGAAGTTTCTGTTTTGGGTTGGTTTTTTTTGTTTGTTTGGTTTTTTGGTTGTTTTTTTTTCTCCCCCTGTATCATTGACACAAGAGACTGATTATCACTAGGGAAATTGCACAGTGGTTTCCCTGGAAATCCTAGCGTGCCTGAGTTTCTGCCTCCAGTCAGGTCCTTCTTTGTAATGAACTGAGGAGCTGCTTTTGGGGAGAGGGTAGAGGAAGGTTTGTCCTGCCTTGAACTGGCTTCCTGAGAAATGCAACCCATTAATAGCTGGGAGTGATTGTTTTGAGGCTTCCAACGTTTATCTTCTAGTCAGAGGTAGCGAGCAGAGCACTGAATGGGAATTATCAGAGATTATTACTCCTACACCTTAAGGAGTAGGAGTGTAAAACAGCAAAATCACAGAAATTTGCCATGCACAGAATAATTCCTGCGGAAAAAGCTTAGACAGTCTTGTTGGCACTTCTGACCAACTCCATAACCTTCATGTCACTTTCTTTTGTTTCAAGAAATGCACGTCCAGGAATGTTGTTGCTTCTCAATTTGAAGCTGTTTCAATGAACTCAAATTGCTTCAGTATTATTAAAGCTTCTCGGCAAGCATGATTTTTCTGGGTTGAGTTAGGGTGTCTAACAAGATAGAAAAATGAGAGATCTGAAGGTTTACTTGTTTTTAAAAGCTTGAGCAAATTTCTGGTAATGGTGTGTCAAATGCAGCTTGTAAATTATACAATACCATTTCATGACAACATTTTCTGCTATTCCAGGCTTGATTCTGGTTAAAATAAAACTGAGAACCAGCTTAGCATGTAGAGGTGTGTGCCCATGAATCACAGAGTTATCCTTGGGAAGAACGGATCTACATGACTCCAACAGCTAAAGCTATTGTAAATGCAAATGCAAAATAAGTGCTGTAAATGTATGTATGCACGTATATTTAAACAAAAGATCCTACACTATACACAGGCAAGCAACCTCTGCGGTTATCTGAGATGTGGATATATTATCTATCCTATCTCTGTTTCACTACCTGCTTTTTAGAACAGCTACTGTACAGCTGATGATAATTTGAAAAACGCAAACACACATCCCTACACTATACAATTATAAAAGTTTCCTAAGAGCAAAGCAAAAGGTCACACTTATTAGGGAAATCTTCCAGTATGAAGAATTAATAACAGCGCAGTATGAAATATTTGTAAATATCTTCTTCCTTCTCAGCATTGTAAGTGAACGTCCGGCTAACCTGGACAAAATCCAGTTGCCTGCTCTTTTGTTCATTGCTTCCAAATAACACCAAATAGAGCTTAATAATCAATGGCAGATCTTTTCCTTCCAAGCCTGTTTTTTCATGTTGGTTCCTTCCTTTACCTTCCCTGTCACGTCTCCAAGCTATTCCTCTGAATCCCTGCTTAGCCTGGACTCAGTTTAACCGTGCCCTGACAGTGCAGCGATTCACACTACAGCGCGAGTGTGTCCCCATCCCAGAATCCGTGAGCTGCAAAATAAGCTCATTGCACCTGCAGCCCGATTTTGCAGCATGCCAAACCTTCTCTATAAGTATAAATAAATAAATGTCATCTTGTCGCTAATGGTATTTGCATCATTTTGCAGCTGTGTTCGTTTTGAAGTGAGCAGTCGGTGATTTTCGAGTTAGCTAGGTGAAGTGGAAAAATAATGATGGATTCGGTAGTCTTTTGTCACTTTTGGGCCTGAATTTTCTTTATGTCTGTGTGAGCATTGGCTGTGCACTATCTACCGGTGGTGAAAAATAGATTCCAGTGCAGGTCCTGCTGGAAGAAGAAATGTGGGCCATTTAGTTTCTCATCATTTCCCCTCCACCCCTCATCATAATGAGTGTTGATAAATAACTTCAGGAAAAAAAGGCTCGTGATCTTTTATCACTCAAATGTGCAACAACAAATATTAAAATGGAGAAGAAACCAATAAAATGCCTAATACCTCATAAACTTTCTTTACCTGAAACAATGAATAACAGGAAAGAGAAGCAGCTCTTAATGGGAAGATTTGGATGTTTGAGACAAATCTTGATTAGGCTTTTTCCCCCCAATTTGTTGTGTGGCTTATAACATCCCTTTCTGGACAGAATAATATAGGTCAATAGCTGACAACAATCTTTAAGAACTAGAATGATTAGCGGTCTGAGCGATAGCCATTAGCCGATTCACCAATTCGTGCTCTTTCAGAGACAAGCTTGTCTTCGGCCAGAGAGCATAAATCTAAAATTCCAAACTCCACTGTTTGCATAAAATAAATCAATACTCAGCTCTACCAAGGGGTGCATTGATTTGGTCAAAAGGAAGGAGGGCCTGATGATTGCAAGCTTTTTTTTTTTCATCTTTCTTTCTTCAGGAAATTATGTTAATGATACTGCGTGTGCCTGTCTCCCTGATGGACATTTGACTCTGTTACTCAGTGTCAGCCAGTAGATTTAGCCAGTGCGCAGGGTCTTAATGATATTTGGGTCCGACAAGTTCTGTGAAAACAAGAAGTGAAGTTTGGAAGCAAGAGCGAGGATACCGGGTGCTGCCTGCTTGCACCAGTAGAGACTTCTCCAAAGCTCTTGGGGCATGCCTTCTGATGTGCCCGTCCATGGGCAGCTGCTCACAGCCCTTGTTTACTCTTGAGCTCAATCTGTACCTCAGCATAAGGTATTGTTTCTTGAAATACTGGGCAAGACCACTTGACTTCTTGGGGCCCCAAGATCCCTCTTTGTAATCCATGGAGAAAACTCCCTTTCCCCGGCCTGTCTCACCCATTTTGGGTCTAAGCTCTTTGGGAAGAAAATAATGTTTTTTTCAACTACAGGACTAAGGGACTTTGTCCTGACTGAAGTGCCCGGGTGCCACTGAAATATGGCTGATGTGTGTTCATGTACCTCAGAAATGATCCTGTCTCTTCAGAGCCTTAACTCAACACCTTCTCAAAGTAGAAAGGCAACTCACCACCTCTTCACCTGAGCGCAGGTAACTGCAGAGTGGACGGCATTTTTCCAGGTCTGGCAAAAATGCAAAATGAAATAGGTTACCATAACTCTCCTCCTTCGCTGTCACAGCTTTCCCAGTATTTTTACTTTCCAGAATGTAGACAACTTATTTGAACCCCAAGATCCTTCTGGCAAGCAGTGACTTCACATGAACTCTTTCTACCTGCTGGCCATCAAACCATAAGCTGTTGGAGAGGGGAAAATACGTACAGAGGGTAGAGGAAAAATATATAAGGCAGTGCAATTGCCTTTTTAGGGCCATTTAAAGGCAACATCCAGCATAAGAAAGGTGTGGGAGGGGTGGTGAACTATAGTTTTCATGGCTAATAATAATCACCCACAGTTTCCTTCTGCAAACTTCCTCCTGCAGCTCTTCTCCTTTAATGGGAAATCAGGCAAAAAGCTCTTGATGTTGCCTTTGTCTGTGCATGGTAGGTTTCCTCTCTTCCACACTGCTGTATTGAGGGAAGCTGTTGCTCTAGCTGGGCTGGCTGGTGAGAAAGGCAATGGGAAGAGAGCAGCGAGGGTTCAGATCCACACTAGGAGCACTTAGCTTGCCCCACGTACTGGGGCAGGGGGAGGGAAGATAGTCACAATTAGCAGTGATCATTATCATCAGCCAAGCGATTATTAAATATTCCATAAAACAGGACCTCGGACTGCACAAGCAACAGCAAATATTGTAGCAGATTTATTAGTGAAGCATGAAACATTTATATTTTTCAGATGACAGGGCAGATGATGACTGTGTTATGCTAGCAGGCAGGATGAACCTCATTCGAAAAGTGCCTCGTAGGTGATGGCTAGATATGACAGCAAGATGAATTAAGGTCTTTGAGCATCAAGATGGTGTGATAGACCCTGGGAATTGAAAACTAAACACCAGTGGTATCCTTCAGAAAGCAGCTGAGCTTTCTTTGTGTAAGTCAAGGCACAGCCTTGATAATTGTGGTGCCCCAGTGACATTGGCAGGGATTGAATTTTCCTGTCATCTTTTAGCGGGGCAGTTTACCAGAATAAATGTTTAGTGCTTTGAATTAGAGTTATAGTTAGCAAGAGATTGAGGGAAACTGGTGCTCCCAAAGAGACCTGGGCTTTGGCAAACAACTTAGTTGAAGGGGTTTTGAGCCAGTGAGAGCTTCTTTTTCTACTGTTTATTAAATGCATTACTCCTTAAATCTACAAAAGAGCTGGACTGGGGTGTCTTTGTACAAAAAGCTGATTAAGGAGGACAGCTGAATAAGATCTGACTCAGAGTCACAGCTCAGGTAGGGCTAATGGAGTAAGTAATTGGACAATATTTAACTTAAACTGTCAAGCTCTTTGGATTTACTCGTGTTTAATTACACCCATAACAGTTCTTGAAGGGAAAGGAAAAGGCCATGGAGTAGAATCAAATAGGACTTTCCCTCAGCCATCAGCAACCCAGAGAGAGAGACTGGCATCTTTATCTTTTCTGCATTTTTCTTCATCTTCTAGATTTTGCCACTTTGAGCTGACACTTTTTTTGATATAAGCACATTTCCAGATGACAGATCTTTCCGCCTTTCGCTCTGTTACCACGTTTAAATACATTTTCTTGAAGCAGCCCAGTATGTGAATGTTTCACACCTCCTTTAAAATGTATATGCAGGTGGATCAAAACTGCGCCGGAGATGGCAGGTGGTCTGACTTATATCCTGGGAATATGTCCCCTGTGAAACTTCACTGTGTACATCAAGTTCATCTACCTTTCACACTCAAAGTACTTTGAACTCAGCTGCGTCCTGACAAATTGTAATGGTCTCCTTCAAACAGAGAAGGGAGGAGGTTGTGCACCAAGGTCTGCTTTGTCTTTTCTTTCTCAAGCATGAAACAAGTTTTCTCCTCTTTTTTTTTTTTTTTTNAAGCCCCAAAGCCAAAATCTGGTCTATTCCCTGGTTTTGGAGGTGTTTAATATTGTGCATATTTATTTTAGTCACTACTGAACTAATTCACGCCAGTGTCTGTGCTTGCTTTCATTTCATTGAAGAATGAATTATTATTATGTACTACAGTTGGTCATCTCAAATGTTTCTGGTCCCACTGAGACACTCATTTATCTGCCTTCTTAAAAACCATATTCATTCATGTCCAGCACTAAAGAGTTTTTGTCTTCATCTGAGCCTCATGAATATTTTTGTTGCTGGAGGACTTGAGGAGATTATGGGAGGTCTGCAGGACTTAAGCAAACTGCCTATCCTTTATTGCTACTACACAGTGGCTGTGTTGGCTGCAAGCAAACTGGGAGCCCTTGATGTTTCACCTGTTTCCGTTTTCAGGCTGGTTGGCTCCAGCTACAAGCACTGCTGGACTAGTGGGAGAAAGAATATAGGTAAATGGTAAAAAAAAAGGAAAAAGTGCTCCAAGTTAAGCATGGGACTAAGACTTGGCCTCAACAAGCCCATGATGACAAAAAAAAATCAATTTTTCTGCTATTCCATACTTCAGACTTTTCTAAACTGTGACATGAAGTAATTGGTTCACCACTCCGAGATCAGGCAGACAAGGCTGTCGCTTGGCACAGAGCTTCCTCCTGCCACCACTGCTACCCTAGAGCACCAGCAGCTCTGTTGGCATGCTGCAGGGACCTCTGCCTGGAGTTATCCTTGCTTGCTGTCCCCATCTCTCTGGCAGAGTACTGCAAGAACTTCTGAGCAGAACTGAAGTTTTTCCGAGGAGAAATTGGGCTTCCACCTTTGCAACTGCAAACACACAATAATTCCCCTCCTTTAAGCAAACCTGGAGTTTCTGCCACAGAAGAACAATATTTCTTGGGTTTTATTATAAGCATATTATGGCATCTGTGGCCCCATCCTGCTGTTTGGAGCCAATGTGGCCTCTACTTCTCCTCCAATCTGGATTGAAGGCATGAGTTTCCCATGCTGTCATGCTTTTCCAACGTGTCTTAGTCAACCTAAAGTTTGTAGGGGGAGAGAATTTCTTTTAAAATTAAAACAGATGATGGCAGAGTTGGAAAAAAGCAATGAACTTTTGATCTTCAGTTTTCTCTGGAGTGTCTGGCATCGTGAGTAATGCTTACGGATTCATTTCCGTGGCTTAATTCATCCTCCTGGACAGTGGATTCAATCCTAATTTTAGTGATTTCTTCAGATCACGCAAAATAATTTTATGTGCTTTTGAACAATATTTAAACAGTTGGGTGAAAGGGCATTTATGGCTAAAATGGATTTGTTGTGTCACTTGAATCTGCTAGTGCAGGACATTCAGTGCAAGCTGAATTGCCTTTTGTGCCTGGCACAATGCATTCCCTTTTTATTCCCTCATACTGTGAAATCCGGGACTAGAAGTTACATGTTTGGCAACAAGTAGGTCTCACAGGAGTTTGGATGTCAGAGTAGAATGGGCTTTCATTGCTTAATGAAGAGGAAAAAGGGAATGAACCCCTAAAAAAGAATTTTACCAAATTCTTCCCATGGACATTATATTATTAGGGTAGCTGG